>CATIWJ010123160.1:0-29713 GCA_949640765.1 Croton laevigatus | reverse complement strand
AAAAAAGCATTTGAAGTTTCTGATGAATAGTAACGGGAATAGTGGAAACCGGTTTTGAATCACGATCCCCGTCCATTTCGATGGCGTCTCAGTGTCGCGCAACCCTCTCTGGACTCGCCGGAAGACTAGCCATCGACTGGTGGGTGCATCGCCGACGTTGGCGCGGCGGTGGCGGCGCTAGGCCGGCCGGCAGCCGCTGCCTCTCTCTTCTCTTTCCTTTTCTTCTTCTTTTCCTTCTTTCCCTGTTTCTTCATTCCCGTTTTTGGTTTTCTTTTTTTGTTTAATTTTTCTTTCTTTTTTTTTTATGCTTTCCCTTTTAAATTTTAAATCTTCCTTCTTTCTTTTTTTTTTTTTTATATACTAACAACAACAATAATAATAACAATAATTATAATTATTATTATTATTTTATTTTCGATTCGATCCATTTTAATTTAAAACCAATATTTAATAATTTGGGTGTTACAGGCGACCCCCCCCCTAAGTGCTAGAAAGAGAGCGACCTCGCCATGCTCATGGCTAAGAAGGAGATTACAAAATCTACCAAGGAATCAACCCCTTGTGTCAGAAACACCTCTTTCGCTGACCTCTTTTTGGCTTAAGAATCTTCATCCTCAATTACAGCTGACAAGATCATATGTATAGTACCCTGAGGTTCCATGTGACCCCTGTTCTTTTATCTTTGTCATCGCGCTTGATCCTTTCTCTGCCAAGTTGCTTATTTGTGGAACTGCCTCCCGCTCCACCACCTTTATAAGTGTTAACAAAATTTTTAAGGTCACCACTTTGGACCATTCTTTCTATTTCTGCTTTCCAAGTTTTATACTCATCCATATTGTGACCTCTTGTTTTATGATAAGCACAATAGAGGCTATCCCTCTAACCATACTGTCTATAACCTCCTGAACTTATTCTTCTAGACTGTATTTCAATAGCCATAAGAACTTTCGAGGGACTAGCATTCAACAGGGTATAAAATTGACCTGTGCCTCTACCACCTTTATAATAACCTCATATGCCTCCACCATAGTAGCTACCTCTACCTTCATCATATTAGTTGCCTCTACTGCAACCTCCTATACCACGACCCTGGAACTTATCTCTTTCCCTCTCATATAAACTTGCAGACTAGTTTTGCGACCTTTCCTTAGAGAATGACTCAAGATCATCACTTCTTATTACTAGTCCCCTCAAGATCCATTTTGGGTATGAATCCTTACATACTTATTAGCCCTATTCAACAAATTTTAAATTGTTTTGGGCTCATCCAATGACAACGAGTTTATTAGCTCTTGAAAATGATAGTTGGACTGTAATATTTGTGTTGTCAACCATACATTAATTTGAATAGAAACAGCTCTGTATCTTTCCACAAACTTCTCCAAGTACTCCCCCTCATTCCTCACAACTAGCTTTAAGTCTGAAGCCTCATTCTTATTTGGTATGTTCTTCTTAAACTCGAATACCATTTTCTCCCCTAAATCCTTAAAGCTAGAGATACTTCTATTAGGCAAGTGATGAAACCATTCGAGAGCATCATCAAACAAAGTTTCCAGATGTTTGCATATAAGAGCATTAGTGGCCCCTTTTGCCGACATAAATTTATGATAATTCCTCACATGACTCTTTGGGTTCCATTTTCCTATGTATATGGTTTTGAATTTCAGAGCTTTCCACCCTCTTGGGATTGGTTCTCTCTCTACACTAAGCAAAAAGGGAGAAGCAGCTTGGAACGTCTCTTTTGGTTCATCCTCCCCTTGAATATTTCTCACCCACTATTATACCTTAGACTTTATCTCCTGCTCTCCCCAATAAGGTTTTGGGTTATAACCATAACTCTCATCTCTTCACGTCTATACTCCAGGTGTCAAAGTATCATCATTGAGGTCATCATCATCTTTAAGGGTTTGCCCCTATTGGTCCTGACTGAAGGCTGCCTACTATTAGAGTAACCTCTTCCCTTACAACTTCTTCTTTCCTCTTGCTCATCATCCTCATTAATGTTCCCCTATATTCTTTCTGATCCTTCTCCTTTCCATTCTCTCCTTACTCCTGCAATTGAACTCCCTTCTAGTAATTCGGTTTGTCGTCCCTACACTGCCTCTCCCTTTTCTCTAGTTGTTGATGGAGGAGAGGGTGGCGACCTCTGTCTTGGTGTGGAGGTTGGAGGGGTAATGAGGTAGGGGTTCTATTATATAAATTGTCCAAGTAGATTGAACAACTGATCTTGTTAAAGGGTTGAGGTTGAAGTGATAGCAACTGCTGAGGTTGTAATACTTTATAGGAAATATCTATGAGGGTATTGATAATAAGATTGTTTTGTGCTGACTCCCAGGGGAACGAGATTATCCTTAGGGTACTAACGCAAGAAATTAGGCAGTGAGGTATATGAGGGTGGTATAGACCCTATCCTAAAGGGTAGAGAAGTACGCACCCCTTGGGGAAGGGGAGGAGAAAAGCGAAGACCTGTGGGCTAATGGTCTTGCCCATCCTGGGTATCCCTATTCTCATTGGCTCCACTCATGATTTCAACGAATAATCTGAAGATCAAAATTTACCTTCAATCCATACTCATTGCACCAATGAAAGTCTAGAGAATGATTTAGCTTGACAAGTGATAGACGAAAGCCTTATATAAGGAGTCTAAGGCAATGAAACCCTAAAAACCTCGTGTCCAATAAGGTTTAGAGGGCCCTTAGAATCTCAGAGCCTAAAAGACCCCTTGATTCTCAAAGTCTAGCAACTTGTCCTAAAGGAAAGATTGAACAAGGTGACCTCTTCCATGGTCTAGGTAAAGGCGACCTCTCCTTTGGCCTAGATAAGGACGACCTCTCCCTTGACTTAGGTGAGGGCGACCAAACTCTTTGGAGACTCCTAAATATGAAGGAGGCTTATAAGGGGTATATACATATTTAGTTACAAGAATTAAAAAATCAGCAAAACAGTTAAATTAGGCAAAAAAAAATATGGAAAATAGGACATATAGAAATTTTTAGGTCACCAAAGTGAAAGAAATAGCAAAAATGTCATCTTTTTTGTACTAGTATATTTGATGGGTATACTACTTTCGAGTTCCAACAGCTAGGTCTTTTCCAGTGATGATCCGACAAAAATCTCAGAGAACTCAAATTTTCAACGACGCATGAAACCATAAAAAAAGAAGGTAACCTCCACGAAACTCATCGGAATCTTGTCAAAATCTTTTTTCGGGTAGCAGCAACTCTGAAACTCGATGGAATTACATTTTTCTGGCTGATATTTATCGAGCTTCTAACCTAATTCCATCATTTTATGGCTGATATATGTGCATCTTCTCTTCTACTAGCAATTCACCAGAAACTCTACCGATTTCCAGCTGCTACCTTTACATGTCCAACCGGTTTCAGATCAAAATTCACGACATAATCATATTGGGTTCTATTTTTGTCCTTATATCTTTGGTTTCATCTATATTTTCTGACGTTTGGCTTGAAATCAGAAAGTTTATGTTTGTACTTTTCTCATTGGAGATGAAGAAAAAGAAAAGAACGATCTCATCAATTTCATTTCCATGAGATTTTCATTCTTCTTCCATTGTATTCATGGTCAGTTTCATTGTCAGAGTAGTTGCTTAGTTTCATCGTTTTGCTGGAGATGGTGGGGTTAAGGAATGGTTGTGATAACGTTGAGGAACATGAGGGTTTGTTGTGTTATTAACCGAAAAAGTGTTGAAACTAAAACGAGTCCATTTTTGCTTTGTATATAATGTGTATCCCTGTTTTTACTAATTACAAAAAAAAAAAAAAAAAAAAAAAAGATAAACTGATATCATATATACCCCTAAAAAAAAATTCAGAATCACTAAATAACATCTATTCAAATTTAAGATCTAAGTTTAAAAAATACATATCAGTTTCTTTTGTAGTGTTTTCTTTTAAACAAAACCGCTAACTTTTCTCATTGTTTATTCTACATACATTTGATTGGAAAAGAAAATTATTTTTTTTAATTTTGCCAAGATCATGGTCGATTTACAAAGAAATCTCATTTTTTAGTAGTTTGAAAATCATAATCAAGTTAAGGGGCATTTTAAAAATTCAGCATTTGCAATTTAGTCCAATAGGTTGTCATTAGAACAAAATTTGTCAATTAGAGTGCCAATCAAATATTTTGTAAATTTTGGAGTGTTTTGCATAGTTAGGCCTATAGGGCCCGATCTGAAACTTAAGAACTAAATACAATGGCCCGATCTTAAACTTAAGGACTAAATACAATGGGACTATCCTGCATGCAATCCAACCTAAATTACATGAAATCAAGGGGTTCTTACATATTCGTCCAGCATTTTTATTCCAAAAATGGTTTTGACCATTGAAATTTTTCAAAAAGGAAAAAATAGAGTTCTCCAAAATATTTAATTCTAAGGTTGCTCATAATTAAAAAAAAAAAGCAACATGGACGAATAAACGAATATATCATCTGGCAACCGTCATCGCCATTGCCTCTCTCTGCCACTTTGTAGTTGTCTGACAAATGATGGGTATCGATCAACAGTCCATACACTAGCGAGTTCTCTAGTACCAACATCATTGATATTAGATGACTAGAAGAAGGTAGAAAACACATTGAAAAAAATTAAAAACCTTAAACTCACTCACCGGAAAAAAAATGGAAGATCAATGTTTCTCAGATGTTTCTTGACTTAATCTAGTGCTTTCCTTTGTGGTTCTGTTGATTATCTAAAGGTATCTTGCGTTTTCGTCTAGTTTCTGACAAAAATTGACTTGAAATTTACTAAAAGATGATCTATACTCGACAGAAATTAATGAAATTTTAGAGGTCATTCCGGTATAAAAATATAGCAAAAGACTTGGAGATAATTGTAACTGATGACTTGCAGAGAGGTATTAAGGCGTTATGAAGTCTTAAAATGGTAGAAAAATGTGACGGCCTTAAGTTTTGAAGCTTACCGAAACATCATATTGCTCATTGGAATCGGCGCTTGAGTTTCACAGGTAAATTATTGTGAACTCAACATATACCCCAGTAAACTTATAACTAAATGGTCTTTTTTTACTATTATTTTCAATTTCGTGAACTTAAAAACTTCAAATGATGTTATTTCCATTATTTTGATCAATTTGGATGTTTTGCTTATTAGTATTTTAAGTTTGGTGTTTGAATCGGCTTTTATCCTTAAATCAATTGGGAGTTGAGCCAAATCAAATCCAATTTTAATGTATAGGTGAAACAAAGTTTTAGTTCTATAAAATCTTGTAAGGTTGGCTGCATATAAGCATTTAATAAATGAAAGGATTATTTTAAAAATTGTGTGAAACAATTTCTAAAATGAAATAGTCAATAGTTTTTTTAGCACTTCCCCTTCCTTATATTTTTATTTTACCCATGTTTCTCTTTTCATCCATAAATGATAGATAATAATTTGTGAAACAGTTTTCAAAATAATTTTTTATTATATTAAATGTTTATATGCAGCCCATCAAAACCCAAAAAATAATTGTGCAAAATCTTAATTCTTGCATTTCATGTAAAAGGTCACTTCTATAATTTGGTTATGTTTAACCTTTGATAGAATTTTTGACATTTTAACGTGGGTTTTTATCCGTTTAACAACAGGAGAAAACCATGATGAAGAATGGAAAACAAGTATTTGGGTTTTGGGATGGGCATGCACAAGAGACTAAGAATTAGCCGGTTGCTTGCATTAAATCAATTTATTATTTAAATAGCCATATTTGAACCACAAATGAAAGGAATAGAGAGAAAGGGCAATCACTCCTATCCTTCTTAAGAAATGGCAATGAATGACTTCACTTTTTTCAGATTTCCAACTTTACCCAGCTTATCATTACACAATTTAGATTTGAAAGGAACTACTCCACCACTTTGTTTACTTTTTAACAGAAGAAGATTTTTCACTTTTAATAAAAATAACAATTTTTTATTTTTTAGTAAGATGAAACTAAATTATTGATTTGATTCAACTCGGCATTTATGTAAGAGGAAAATAAATGGTGCAAAAAAAAAAAGAGGAAAATAAATATCTACAGGTCCGTCCGATCAATGATGGATAAGAAGAAAATAAAACTGATCAAGTTCTCATCGCATGGCAGTCTTTTTGTAACTTGCGACAGATGAAATTTTTAATAATTAAATACTACTGCGTTTTAACCTTTTCTTTTTCTAATAAATAAATAGGATTTCGTAGCAAAACAGTATAACAGCTGTTTCCTGTGTCTTCGATCCATGTGCTTTTTGTCGGTATCTATCTATGTATAAATTCTGCATCTGACGGTTGCTTTTATATTAAACGCTTTTTCTCAAAAGGAATTTCTTTTTCAAACCCAAAAATCTATTCGACTAGTTGATGGTTTGATTTCTAATTTAATTTTTGGATCGTATGAGATTTTTTTTTTTTTTTAAACTACAGGGTAAGTTAAAATGATTTAAAAAATAAGAATAAAAATGTCCTAACCACTAAACCACAGTGACAGCAGGAGGAGGAGTAATAGTACGGTCGGACCGTACATTTGGTTGTGACTGAGAAGAAATCCAAGCCAACCATCTCGATACCACCCCGGCCCGTCGTTCTCGATGGTGACGGCTGTTATTACTCTCGCTGCTCGAAAACCTGTCCAGTCCCGTGATTTCCGACACGCTTCTGCAATTTATTACGCTCCTACCACTGCCACATTCACCGCCATCTCCTTCTTCTCCGATCACTCTATCAATCGTCATTTGCCGCCTCCCGGCCGACGGTCTAGGTCCGGAGACCGATGACAATCTTTGGTTGTCAAACATAATCATTTCTGACCGTAGATACAACAGATCTGACGGTTGTACGTCGCTCCATCTTTGGTGGTACCCACTTGCTGATATTATGATCCGATGCTCGAACCTTGTCTTGTCCATACTTGCACCAGCACCTACACCTACACCTGTCACCATTGACGTTCTTCTCGATCCGCGATGAGAATCGCCGTCACCATCACCATCACCATCACCACTGGTGTTGTTTAATAGAAGAAGCCCGTCCTTTCTCTGATGCGACTGATAACGGTCGAAGCATCCAACGGCCACCGACTCATTATTATTATTATTATTATTATAACAACTGCTCTTCTTTTTCAAACTAAAACTGTCCAACGACCTTCTAGCAAACGACGTCGGACCACCACTAAACCGAGAAGGAACCCGCTCCGACCCGCCGCTCGGTCTCTGAATAACAATCTGTGAAAGGAAATGACTCGCCTTCTCACCCGCAGATGAATGCCTACCCGAAATTCGATGATACGCTTGAGAATCGGTATCTGCCGTTCCGTTCTCGTCGTGCAATGATTCGGAATCCTCCGACGGCGGCTGTAGGTGGCTGCCATGGAGGAGATTACAGGTTTCGTGATCGATTAAGAGAATATCTTCAGGATCGACGCGGTAACGACAGAGAGGGCAGGTAGAATGAGCGTCGAGCCAAGTATCAACACATTCCACATGAAATGCGTGTTTGCATTTAGGAAGTAACCGAAGAACTTCTGTAGGCTCGAATTTCATCAAACAAACAGCGCACTCCAAACCATCCTTCTGACCTCGAAGTGAGCTGAATCGGAATATCGGCAACGACTCAATGACCGCTCTGTCAATACCGGAATTTTTTCGTCCGGATATAGGTACTCCACCTCCTCTGGTTAAAGAATCGCCATGAAAACCGTTAAAAACAACGGTGCGAGCACGTTTACAGTGTTTAACGTAAAGAAGCATGAGCAACGTGACAGAGAACATAGCAGTTAGAATACCAATAATGATAGCAATGCTAGGTTTAAACGGTGAGGAAGCATTGACGTAATTGGGCGGCGGTGGAGGAGGAGGAGGAGGTGGTGGTGGTGGTGGAGATGGAGGTGGTGGATGAGGCAAGGAAATGGTCATAAATTGGGGAGGCGTTTTTCTCGAATCAACATCCGCAAATGAAGGCAGAAAGAGACAGAGAAAGAAGAAGAAGAAGAAGAAGGAGAAGAAGAGAAGAAAAGACATGAAAATGGGAAGCAAAATAGAGTGAAAAAATAATTACAGTATAATACTAGTAAGAAAGAAAAGAAGAGAAGAGATATGAGCCTCAAGTGGGCGAATGAGAAGTGAGGAGAGAAAGACAGGGACCAAACACGTGACACATGTTTGGCATTGCACTATCAACAAACTAAACCCACACACACATTGGTCCCTCACATCCCACCAGAATTTGTCAATGCTGCTCTCGTGTCTGCTGCCTTCTTTGTTTTCCATAATTAATTTGGAGTTTAGTACTTCAATCTCCCTTCTTCCTAATTAAGTATATTTGATATGTTAATTAATCATGTTGTGTTTGGGTGTCTTGTTGTGAGGAAAAGGGATAAAAATCCTATTATAAATGTTTAGGTGTTTGATGCAGATTTGAGAAAACTATGATACATCAATTGCTGCTGCTTCTTATATGATGAGATGGTTGATAGCTATCGTACAATAACGACTTGCATACTTCCTTTTTTTAAAAGTTTTGGAAGGATCTGAGTTTGAGATGCCTTTGTCTTTTAGGCTCAACAATGCAAAATCCGTGTGCCTATCATCACCTTCGTCATCATCATCATCTCCCATTCAGTTCAAATTCCAATTCCCAAATGCAATCATCAGCTTCCATTCAATTCAGATTCCAATTTTTAAGGCAATTTGTAATTCGCGACTACGTTGTATGATGATGATCTTTATGCAATATACACATTCGAAAACATTGCAGGATTGTATAAGCAACCATTTAGGAATGGCTATTACTCATAATTTGATGGGGAATGTTTGAAAAAACAAAAGGAAATTGAGGAAATTTAGCAACTTCTTCCCCCTTCTTCAATCCTTCACTCTTTCCTTGATTTATGCCAATGAATATTGGGAAACCTACTGAAATTTTTTTAAAAAAAATGACAATTTACAGGATTTTGTTTGAATCTTTGCTTGAAAATTAAATAAGGTTCATGACAATAAGAGTACAAATCTCGGAAATTCAAAATTTGGATAGCAAGTCTGTCACAGTATTGTTAATTGTCTTCATTCGGCCGGTGAATGGATATGCTTCTATCAATTACACAAATCCAGTACACAACCTCAAACAATGAAACCCTTAAATCATCCAACACTGATATGTGCTTTAGGAGCATTCTGTAAATTCAAACTTTCAGAAACTTAATTCTCTGTAAATGTATGCGAACAAACAGAGCAGTGATAAAAAGTAGTCTGCCCCTCATCTGCCGATCTCATCTACATATTTGAGACAAAAGTATATGTTCAGAAACAAGGATTTAAATCTGAACATGACAATAAATCAGGGAAATGAGTAGAGTTATAGAAATACTTGTCTGGTAGAAAAATGAAGTTTCGTGTTGCTGCATTTTTCACACTTCTTGTGTATCTGTCGAGGAAAAAGTGAAAATGCAAAGAATTAACAACTGACTCTTAGAAATTAGACCATCTTTTATTGCTATAGTACGATGAGGTTACCTCCATGTCTTTAACCTCCATCTTTCCTTCAAAATGTGAGATGCCCAAATCCCTTCTCATATCCTATAAAAATCAAGCTAAATGAACAAAAACATAACTTGAAAATAAATGACAAAATCATCAAACAAACATAAGGGCAACAGAAATGGTAGCAACCAGAGGTAATACATGACATCTTTTTATCCAACCAAATGAAAAACACACAAACGCTCTTCTTCATTGTTGATTTCATCTAAATGGTGGAATAATATTAGTATCCTAACTCAACATTTTCATCAGCCAAAATGAAAAATGGGACCATGCCGGCATAATGCATTGACCTAGTGGTAATGCTTCATTGTGGACTGTGTGTCAAGGTTCTCTGCTTTCATTTCGCTTTCCTAACTCCCTGTTCACACCAACAAGTGAATGGAAAATACACCAAATATTTAATGTTTCAATAGACTTGTACTTTTCTTCTCTTCCCCTTCCTGGTAAACTTTGTACAAAGAAGGAAACTTGGACGCCTATCCTAGTACAGTCCTTGCACAGTCCAGTTGATATCACAATAATGTCAATGTGGGGAAAGAAAGAGACAAATACCATACTTCAGTTTTGGGTAAAAGTTCTGCTAGTAAATAAACAAAAAAGCAATAAACATTTTGGGTGGATTCCTCACCCATAAAATAGAGAACTGCCCACTTAGAGTACTAGATAATACCAAAACAATTGACTCGCTAAGCAGCAGAGCAACATTTAAGATAGTAGAACTACTTTTATTTATCATATAATAATCAACTCTGATTAATTTGCATATCAACTATAGATTTCAGAATTTAAAACATACCAAACTATAAACTCAGGGAGATTAGTTCAAGGCTCACCTCGGCAGTGACTTTATAGGACGTTTCTCTTCCAGATAACTCTGAGACAACAGCAAAATGCATAGAATGTAAGGAATTTTGCATACTATCAAGAAGATTGAATCCCTAAATAAATTAACATAATTTGAAAAACAAACCAATTTAACACCACAGCTAGATGTATTCTCTGATCCGTAAACTGAAATAGAAAACGCTTTTGTACATATGTATTGTTGATTTAACAAATTTTAGTATTTTAGATATAATCAGGAAAAAGGGAGTAACAAAAGAAACGAGGGGCTAAATAATAAAAACACAGTAGTACCAACAAGGTTTCAAACTGTGTGGAAGAATTAAGCATAAATGTCAATTTGAAATACAAAAGAGATCAATTTGACATACCTTCTGCGCTTTTTTTAAATCTGCACAAAGGACATTCAGCAAACTGGGTTGTGTACATAGATAGCATTGTCCCACACATGTCACAGAACATAAAACTGGCTCCGTGAGAAACTGCCATTGCTGGCTGCTACTATCAATTGTTTACCAGATAAAGAGACAAACTGCAAATTTAAACTACCAGTTAAACCATTACAATTTGTTTCAATTTTGAAGCCAAAAACACCAGCAGAGGAACATGGGGAATCCATTAGCACTCAAATATTGCAAGTATTTACTCAAATAATTTCTTCAAAAAGATCCTGAAAAAGTTATGATTTTAGATGACTATAACATACTCCAGAAACACAAATAAAATGGAGTTCAAAGGCCAACAAAGGCAATTCAGTTCAAAGAACATTAATCTTAAGAGAAACTATATGAAATGTTTCTAGTCAAAGAACAACTTAACCAGATTCCTATTCATATGAATTTTTTCTATGAAAATATATGCTACCCATATTCATATCAAGCTTGTATATCACCCAAGAGTTTATGTCATCAAACAGGTAAAGTAAATGTTAAATTCGAAGAACATTTATGGTGTCTATCAAAGACTGAAGGTTATTAGCCTTCAATAAGACATAATGCAACAAAATGAATTTTTAGACATAAATATGTCAGTTTATCCATAAACTTACTCCTAGTATGTCAACATTTTCAAGCATCAGCTAATTCAATCTTTTATAGCCGCATATTAAGATCTTATAACAAGTCAAGAACTCAAATTAACAAATTCAAAACAGAAGTGGATTCACGTTCCAACAGAGCAGATGTTATAATCAAAACCGAACACTCACCTGGACTGGCCACTGCTGGAGTCGGCGACGCCACCGTTGAAGGAGCCAGGGGGACTGGTGACTTTTTTACGCCAGCAGTAGTTTACTGTTATCGCCTGGACACGTCGCGAAGAAGGCGCAAAACAGCAGCTTTTTGGGCTTCAATGTAACGGCTGGCTGCAGCTAGACCTCACGGAGTCGTCGGCGTTGGAAGGTGAAGAGAAGGGAGGCTGAGCGATAAAGAAGGCAGATCGCGTTTGAGATCGAGTCATTAATTTTTTTGGAAAGGTTTAAGATGAAAAATCACCAATCAAAACGACGTAGTTTTCGGTCCATTTAAATTTTAAAGGTCCAACCGTGATCGCCATTTCAATCCTACTCCTATTTTTAGCTGATTTCCGATTCATTTTTTATTTTAACCCGAAGGCTGGTTCTCAATTAATCCGATCCGACCGGCCGATTTTAATAAACATGTTGTTTTCCCCAATAAATCTAAAAATTATTCTTTGTAAGGGGAAGTAAATCTAAAAAGGGAAATTTACAATTTCCTCCCTATGTTTTACCTATTTCTATATTTTTCTCTATGTCTTTTATTTTTCGGACAAAAATCTCTCTCTGTTTTAATTTCATTGACAAAAATATCCTTTCTATATATTTTAGCTGTTAAAATAACAGTAGAAGGACCAAAATGCAATTTTACAAACCCTTTTGAAAAAACTTAAGAAATGAGAGACTGAAATGAAAAATTACACAAATGAATCTTCTTCTTTGTTGAAACCGAGCACAGCCGCCAACCCTACCCAAGCTCCGCCTCGCCGCTGTCAGAAGAGAAACCGGTGGTCGCCCAACACAACCGCTACCACTGGCCCTCCGATCCGACACCGACCAAAGGGAGTTGAACTCTCTTCATTTATAAAATAAACAAAAACACAAAGTTGGAAAATTTCTTTGACTGGAACCAAGTGCTCTTTGACCAAAGGGAGTTGAACTCTCTTTGACTAGAACCAAGTGCTTTTTTCGTTTTGAAATCTCTTCAACCAGAACCAGGTGCTCTTCGACCAAAGGCAAATGTCCCTAACCGTCGCAGATCTGGTGATTATCAATCTTCTCTTCCGCCGCTACTGTTTCTAGGTTTTGAAACCTTCCATATCTTTCGATCTAGGTTTGTGTTCTACTGAGAAATGGTACGGGTCGTGGTCGGATCGGAAGGAGGCGTAGGAAAGGTCGGCGGCAACCTCATCTGGCGTCGGGTTCCAGTTCGGTCTGGCGGCCATGTAAGGAGACCGGCCTCTGGGCTTCATCTTGGAAAGAAACAGAAAAACCAAGGTTGAAGAAACGAAAATTTGAAAATGGTCCCTGAATTCTTGAGTTTTCAAAATGCCCTGTAAAAATTATATTTTAGTCCTTCTACCGTTATTGTAACAGAAAAAAATAGACAAAAGAATATTTTTGTCAACGAAAATATAACATAGGGAGTTTTGTGTCCGAAAAATAAAAAACAGGGAGCAAAATGTAGATATAGATAAAACATAGGGAGGAAATTGTAAATTTCCCATTTAAAAATTGGTTTCTTATGGGAATAGTGTGAAATTTGAGATTGAATTCAACACGTAACACCTTATTAGCTCACTTCAATAACCTAATTCAAAGGGTCACAAACACTATTTTATTGTATATCAAAATTCATTTAAAATTTTATAAAAATTTTGACAGTCTCTTTTGTATTCTAAGAATTCTAAGTGTCGACAAAACATTTATTTTTAGTTTTTGAAAATCTTTTTCCACAATCATTCAAACAAAATACTCAAATTCCATCTTAAACACTTCTAATAATAACCATCCTTATAACCCAACTCCATAAGCAAGATAAAATTATCAAACTTCCATATGCATGAACTAGCTATCTTGCATCAAGTTCTACTATTACTACCATACTCATACATAATCTAAATTCTTATATTACTTTTACAATTATACTTCTAAAATTTATTTTAACAACGATCTTTATATAAATGTCATAACTAAATATAATAAGCGGATGACTACCTGAGTTGTACTGACAAGCTACTGCAGATGCCAAATGCAAGGTTACTATTTCTCCTTCTAATTACCTGAGAGTTGGACATGTAATTCGTTGAGCAACTAATGTCCAGTAGGTACTTTAACTATTGAAAATCAATAAATTTCAAAGGGAAAAGCGTTTAAAAATATTATGCAAGTCTTGTTAAAACACAACAAAAAATATTCAGACAAAATAGGATATCCATGACATTGATTTTCATTTAAATAATTAGCTCTAATAGGGATAAGGTTGAACACGGGGATAAGGTTCACTGCTTGGATGATTTCTACATGGATGGAGTGGCCAAGCTACTAATAATATAATCTCAATACATTTTTCTTAATGACCTTAGCCGGAGTCAACATAATAATAATAGGAAGTACTATGATAATAATATGATGTATTATTTCACTCATTCAACCAATCCTAAGTAGAGTATAATGAACTTTGGTTTATTTTCAACTAGATACCATTCATGGATAATTCATATCTTGCTTTTCTAATGTATGCATGACTAAATAAATAGTATTTTTAAACCAAATGATTAGTACTTGACCACATAAGTAGTAATTTCTGGTTTTCATGTCAATTTTTCTTTGTCAAAATACTTTCTTAAACTCATTATAGGTATCTCAAATTTTCCTGAAATGAGCCTAGCTTCTATTTATATGAGTTGAGAATGCACATATAAAATCTTGCCCAAAAATTCAAATGAAAAGTCAAGAAAATTCTTAAAACCAAAACACAAATTTTTGGCTCCTTTTTCCTTGTTGATTCGGCATGAATAGTACCCAAACATAAGGGGTACTTTTTCATGCTCTAAAATTGTTTTCAAGGTTCTTTTAGATGTACTAATGAACAAAATCAACTTAGTTTTCAAATCAAAATTCTTTAAGATGGCTTAAAAATTCATTGAAATAAATCATCAATAATGACAATTATTTAAACTGTATTCAAAACATGTACATATACTTTCACAAAGACAAAGATAGCAATTCAAGAAGCAAATATGACAAGTATGCATCCAAATTTATGAAAAAATAAAATTTTTTTCCAAGTTTAAGTACCAAATCTTATTAGCTTTTATTTCTACTTTTCACTTTTCTTCCACTTCTTTTCCTTCTTCTCTTTCTCTACTTGAATTCATACATAATTTACCATTCATGTAAAGGCACAATTTACTATCTTATGATTCTAAGATTACTTTACCTGTTTGATACATTTCCTAAACTTAATTTTTTAAAATCATCCATTTAAGTCTTTCTTTCTCTTATTTGGATTCAATTTCTATTATGGAAGAATATAATTACTATTCATCTTGTTCTTTCTATACTAAATATGTTCTCTACATGAAATTTCAAGAGATTTTTCTTCACTCACTAAAGTTTAGTTCCTATTTTCTCACCTAAAGAAAACATAAACATGTGATGGATGTGAGAACTCACCTTCCTTCTTCTTCTTTCTTTGTTTCGGCCAAAACACAACAGAAAACACAAGAGAAAGATGAGAGCTTTGTCAAAATGTTCTTTTCTATGCTTCTTCCTTCCTTTCTACTTGATTTCCTACACACACACATATACACATATACACATACATATATATAAGAATATATTCCTTAACTTGTACTTTTTAGCCTATCTCATGCTTTCTCTAACAAATTCCTACTTAAAATCACCCTTTTTTCTTATTCTTTACCTTATTTTAGATCATTTTCTATATCATCAAGTTTTGGTTACTATTCATATTCTTCTTCCTAACCAAAAAGATGAACAAAAACATGGAATACTAACCTAATCATGCATCTATTTCTCCTCAACTATTGGAAGCATAAGCAAGTGATGGGAGAGATGAAACTTACCTATTCCTCCTTCTCTTCTTGGCCGACACACACACAAGGGCAAAGGAGAAGTGTTCTTCTTTCTTTTCTCTTCTCCTCACTTAATTCCTAATTTTAATCTTCTATCCAAAAATAATTTAATTTTTATTTATTTTTATGTCTCAATTTCTAATCTAATGGACATCATCCTCTCTTGTTTTAACCATCCAATGGTCAAGAATAATTCTTGGCCACCAAGCACCAATTTTGGCTTACCAAGGAAGCCTCTCTTCTTCTTCTTCTTCTTTTTTCTCTCTACAACATCCACTTATCCAAAATAATTTCTTTTCCTTTTATTTTAATTTGTTAATTTTTTATCTAATGGCCATTTTATTTTCTCCCTTTTATTAATCAAATAGTTAAAATAAATGACCACTCAAAATTATCAAAATACAACCTACTCTTTCTTTATCTGCAAAATTCCCACTCTAGGTAAAATTACAAAAATGCCCATAACTTTTGTAACAAACTTCATTTAGATCATTTTTAGTACTTCTATTTGACCTTGATGTATTTTTTTCTTAATATCTCCCCATTTACTTCTCCAAATTTAATAATTCTTGTGCTCACTAAAGTTAGACATCTGAGACTATATTATACTAAAATTTGAGAGTTCTAATTCGGACTTACCTTCTGTCCAAAGACAGCCTGCGAATTGCTCACTATTTGGCCTCTAACTCAATTCATACAGCTCCAATTGAGATGGTTCTGATTTTCATATTTAGTTAAGACATAAAGAAACAACTTTGTCTCTTATCACTTTTTCAACCGAGTTCATTTATATAGGCGAAATTCAGACTGAAGCTGTGTATAACTCCATACCTGAATACTATATGCACAAACTGATTTTTGGGGTTATTTTAGACATATTAAGCTACAAGTTCATATTTTATACTTCTTAATATTCTTTTTCCATCTTAGACTAAAAATTACTCAAATTTAATTCAATACTGTTGCCTTTGTTGTTCGCATAGGGTCTAGCTCTCTACACCAACTCTGAATACTTGGCCTACTATTCTTGTAAGGAAATTTAGTTATACTATAATGTCTTACACATATATTAGAAAATGGAATGTGACAAACACTCTTATAGGAAAAAAAGAAGAAGAATTCAACACTCTTGTGAACGCCAAAAAAATTGAAATGCAGCTTAATAAATTGAGATTCAAATAATAACTTGAGCTTCAATATACTCCCTCTGTCCTAAAATAAGTATCCCAACTTTCACTCAAAATAAGTGAAAGTTGGGATACTTATTATGGGACAGATGGAGTATATTGAAGCTCAAGTGTCTCATTCCTAAATTATAACAAAATTATGTGGTGATTTTCTTTTTATAACATTGACATACTAATAGATAATGGACTTTGAAAATTAGACAAACATTTAAGTGAAGAATATATTGGTCATTTAATAAATAAATTTGATATTTCCAATATAATAATTGTCATTTCTTAATATTTGTGAAAATGAAAGTTGGAACACTTATTATGGAATGGAAGGAGTATATGTTTGTGACACTAATATTCATTTATCTATTGGAATGTACAGATTTTATTATTATTATTATTATTATTATTATTTAAATATTATTATTATTCAAATTAAGATTGAGACTCATTTGTGAAAAAAATCTCAAATTTTATGAACTTCAATTTAGGTGTCTATAAATTGAGATTGAAAACTTTTTAACTATTGTAAATGCTCAAACATTCGCCAAAACTTTTCGTGTTCATGTCGAATAATATCCAATTTTTAAACTTCTTTTAATACCCAATTCAAAAACTAGTTGCTTATTTAGTTAGTTACAATAAAAATAAAAATCAATATTGCCAAAGTACATATTTTTTTTATGTAGTATGAAATAAAAAAATAATTCTTAATAAAATTTAATTTGAATTTAAGTTAAAAATTGAAATCAATATTGTGGAAGTATATATTTTAACTTATTTAGTTTGAATTAAAAAAAAAAATACTTCTTAATTTGATTTAAGTAAAAACATATGAATGTGAAAAATACTCGATTTGAGGGGAAAAAAAAAAGCCCTTTTCAAGTACAAATCATTCCCCAAAAAACACTTTAAGTAGAAATTAAGTATACAACAGAGCTTTTACCAACGCATACAGCAGAGCTTGAAGCTAAGATATTAAACTTACTGCTGAAGGGGCACATTGCTAACTCGTTTAATAATTGATGGGATCAAATACGCCATATAGACCCCAAGTTCTGAAAGGTGAAATCTTATAATGCTAGGACCTGGAGGATCAAAGAAAATGGAACTGTAATGCTAAATTCCCTTTTCTTTTTTTTTTGTTGCCGAAATGCTAAATTCATTTACCAATGATGTGAATACAATTATGTAAATTAGGGAAATGTGGCAATTATAGAATCTTCTCAGAATCCAGCTTCTGGTAAAAATAAAAAAAATTAACACAATTGTCCAAGGGAACAATTTGAACATTTTTCCATCATATGATTGCACAAGGCAAGTGTAAATCCCTTCATCCATGTCCATCTTATTTCAGTCATTATCATTACACTTAGAAGATGCACAAAACTCAACCTCAATTTGATCTCTAAAACCAATAATTCTTTGCTATTCAAACCAACATCAGACAAGCATCGACAAGGCCTATTTTCCAAATTCCAGTCCCAAAATTGGAATTTTGCAGTAGATTTTGGCACAACCATCACAAGAAAACAGATACAAAACGCTCCAAAACAAAGAAAATGCTCAAAGAAGAGAAGTATTTATGCCTCGCAATAACAGACTGAAATATCATAAAAACGTGTCAAGCAAGGCTGAGATTTAAGTGGGAGAAACAGGAAAGCTCCTCTACTTCATTCATTCTGCTCCAAACACATCAAGGGTTCCACAGCAAAAATTGCCATAACCAAATTAAACCATTTCAGATCAGATACATTTTTAAAAAAAATATTTGAAAATAAATCACCACATCTAGCCATCTCTAGTAACTCCCGTCATCTTAATATTCCTTTTTTGGCCTCAACACCATACTATAAGCTCCAAGCCCTGCTCAATGCACATTCTATTAGTTGAGAGTGACTCTATTAATTATTTACAGCACAAAAATTGACTGCCTGATCCAGAATACCTGAATAAGAGAGGCATGAGCCACAATGTCTAAGACAGCTGGAGTTTGGCATTGCAATAACATCACCTCGGGACTTTTACCCTAATCATAGCCGGCATCTACTTGAACACTACTGCCAGTTTGACGTCCATAACCACTTCCTCCAGCACGCCTTGTGTGGTTCTGACCCCTTTCTCTATACCTTGCACCCGAATTATGAGAACCATCCTTTTGAGGTTCAAAGTTGCTCACTTTGTTATTGTTGTGGGGGCCAACTGGCTGGTACTCATAGTGTGAATTGTTTCTCTGTTTTTCTCTGAGTGCCGGGGCATTATGCTGCTTGTTATCCTTCCCAGATGCACTCCAATCTCCACGAGATTCATGCTCCCTGCCAAAACGGTTATTGTTATTCCCATTTTTTCGGACTCCTGAAGACATGCGTTGGTCATGTCGAACATCTGCATTGGATGAAGAATGCGATTCAGAGGGACTACCAGCACCTCCTCTTTGTGCAACCATCTTCCCGTCCCTCTTAATATCTTGATGTCCATCAGCCTGAACTTCTCCCAATTTGCCCTTTTCAAAGAAAGACTGATCATGGTGAGACTGAGGCCTAACTGCAGCAGTGTCCTTATCCGGCTGAGGTAAAAGAGGCTCCATATTCTGAGGAGCAGAATCCCTTTTAGCAGCCCTACCACCATCAGGGCCTATATTTGAACTACTGTTGGAACGGCTTCCCCGTTGATTAGTGGCTGAAATTGGCTGTGATTTAGGCTGCCAATGAGATGTTGATCGTTCACCCACAACATGGCCTTCCTTTGGAGATGCAAGAGAGTCTGTTTGGAGCATCTCCGAGGCAGCAGGGTGAATTTGTGACTTTTCAACATCCCCGCTACTAGTTTTCTTCTCATCAGAATTGTGATTTTGCACTGTGCCTTTGTAACTCCTGTGCTGTTGGCGCTTCCCTCTCACAGATACACCCTGATCTTTTGGAACATGAACAGTAGATGATGTATCTATATCTTCAGGCATGTTCCAACCATCACCCCACTCGCTCTGATGCGTTGATTGTTCTTTCATGGAACTGAAATCAGGTTTCTGTTGTTCATGATCATCAATTGATTTTTGGTAGTTTCTACTCGTATTCGAAGTAGTCTCAGCAGCAGTTCGCTGACGCCATGATCCATGCCCCTTTCCCGACCTGCTCTGCCTGACATCTCCACTCCTAGCCCCCATCGCTGAACTTGCCTTAACAGTAGCTGTGCCCGACGATTGGGAACCTTCAGCACTAACAGCATTCTCCGCCCTTTCACCATTCCCATCTGAAATAGTCTGATTGCCTGAGGGAACAACAACCTGATGGCTATTAACTTGCTGAGACAATTCTTTGGCCACAGGCTTCGGAACATATCTCTCAATTTCTGCCCTCTTGTTTCTAGGATTATTCTGCACCAGCTGACCATTCTTTGAGGAAGAAACCACAGCATCAACAGAAGAATTCTGATTGGATTCATCAGACACATCAGTTTTATTTTGCGGGCGCACCGGAGCCCAAACAACATCACCACTTTGGCTTTTCTCAGATGATTTACTCCCTTGCAGGTTTCTTGTCGTCTTACGAGAATGCTGAGATTTCCACTGATTATTTACTCTGCTGTGAGTTTCTTCATTCGGTAACAAGTGCAGCTCCGAAGATTGATTTGCATCATTTGGTTCAGTAGGAGACCGAACAGAGCTATGATCCATAGTCTCAGAGTTCTTTGGCTTGAAACCAGCAACTGAAGTGTCCAAAGTATCATCTGAAGTCACTGACGGCAGAGTTTCTGCAGCAGGCAACTCCTCTTTATACTTGTTTCTCCCACTCCTGTTTTTCCTCCGATGATGCACCGAAGACTCAACTGTGACACTAGGATTGACAGGTAAATTTGCCTCGTTTGAGACAATCTCATCAACAACAAGCTCAGGAGATTTAATAGCATCACCTTTCATATTAGTCTGACTTTTCGAAGCCTCAGCTGCAGATGAAGCAGCCAACTTCTCATTAGAACTTTTTTCCAAGGGACCATTTAGCTTTTGTCTATAACTCACACGCTTCTGCTTAGACACACTACTGTCATGAAACCGTTGAGTACTGCCACATTGAATAGCATCAGTAGCACTAGCATCCTGTTTAATTGGTTTAGATTGCTCATGAACCACAACAGTCTCTTCATACACAACCTTTGATGTTTGGCATATATTGCTTGGCAAGCTGCCAAATCTTTCAACTACATTCACACTACTTTCCTTACTCTGCACAACAACACTAGGGCTGGAACCCAAAACTGAGTTTGATGCTTGAGATTTGCTATCAGCCATAGTTTGTGGGCCAACAGACATCGATTCCTTCTTCTGCACACCACTACTAGGAATAGTACCCAGCTTCCCCCTACTCTGTGTAACTGTGTTTGGGTTGGAGCCCAACAGTGAATTGTGTGCCCCAGATTTGCTTGTAACCACAGTTTGCTGGGCAATGTTTGCCAATTCTTCTTGTCTGTTCTGGATAGAACTGGTAGGAACATCTTCCAGTTTCTGAGATGCACCATCCCCAGCTTGTGTACGCCTGTTCAACTCCTCAAGTTTTGCAAGGGCCTTGGCTCTTTGCTCTCTAGTTCGTTCTTCCTCTTCCTTTTCTCGCTGTTTAAGTCGCCTGGCTAGCTCCCTCATTTTAGCACGCTGAATACAAATTACAATTATGAATTAAATACAGATGCATAATCAATTAAGATTTCAAATAAAAAGGTAACATAGGAAACTCCCTTGCCTGGCTGTCACTTGGATCAGAGACGGGTAAGAACTCCGTTTCATCCTTGCCTGGAGGTTGTAACGCAGTATTTTGAGAGTCCTCTGTAAATTTATGGTCCTGCCCCCCACTAAATGGAATGCCATGGGAATCTACAACTTGAGATTTTTTCCGCCACCCATCGGCTTCTTGGGTATTCAATCTTCCTTTTCCACGATTATCAGCTCTTCCATGCATCGCATGGGTGGATCTCCTGTGCAACCTCACATTAGAGGGTTTTAAACAGTGGAAAAACATACATTGTCCACGAAATTCTTAAAAATACAAACTCACCTAGAGGTAGCTGTTCCACTGACTACTGTTGATCCATGGCCCTTGTCTCCAGCTGAAAAGTGAACTTCATGTGGGACAGAGTTTGTAGTTCCACTAGAATTAACCTTCTCATGCAATAAAGGGCCAATATCATCTTCGTTTGTAGAATGGCTACCAACTTGAAATTTATGTTTCTGCTCTTCTCTACTGAAGACAGATTTAGAATCTTGCCATCCATCAGAGGCCCTGGCTTTTGCATTTAATCCCTCTATCTTCTGAATGAGACTGGAATCCTTTGGAGCAGCCAGGGCTTCTGGAGATATAGAAGCTGCAGTTTCAAATTTATTAAGGGACCTGTCATCCGATGCATCTAAGCTCCTGGCCCCACTTTCAGGTGACTTCATTTTGACAACTCCCTGATTGTCAGTACCCACAGAAGAAGCTTCCTCACTGAGTGTCATTCCTCTTGCATTTGACTCATCTTCCTTCCTGTTAACTGTTCTTAAGTCATTCTCCCACAATGATTTTCTTGGATCCGCATCCCCTATAGGAGGATATGGTGCAGTGGTTTTTATAGTGTCATCCCATTTATGCTCTTCATCTTTACCCTCATGGCCATCATGCTGCTTCATAAGAACTTTATATGGTCCACGAGCATCGCGAGGGTGAACAGATTCCGCTTGTTCTGAAACCATTGCCTTGCTACTTGGACCATATCCACTAGTTCTGCCATGAGAATTGCCAGGATCAGGAACATTTTGACCAGGATACCTGTTAAAAGCAGGAGGGCACATTGCCATTCCCATAAATGGAACATCTCGCTCATTAGGATTGCAGTATGCCATTGGAGGACCATAATAATTCTCGTAAGGCACTGGTCCAGGATAAAAACCAGGCCTGATTGGCATGCTTGGGCGAATATAAGCATCATGCATATGAGGTCTGTACATATCACCATTTTTGGGGGGGGGACCTCTGGGCCCAGCTCCTGGTGGAGGAACTGGCTGTGAATTGGCAAGAGCAGGAGGGGGAATCTGTCCACGGTAATAAGGAAATGGTTCCATTGGAAAGCCACCAGGTGCAACTGGGGACCCAAATGGTGGACCTCCTGGAGGCCCCCTATACCAAACACCACCTCCAGGATGATTATTTACAGGAGGACCATGCCAAGAATCATAATGCTGAGGAGGAACACCCGCATTGGGATATGATTGGGGATCAGTATGCCACTTCTCCAAATTTGGTCTACCGCCATCTTCGCCATACACAATATTATCTCTTCTCCAGGGACCTCCAGTTGTTCCACTCTTCACATTTGTATGCAAAGCATCACCTTAAAACAGAAAAAAAAAAGGGAACGAGTATTATGTCGCCCATTTCATTTTCAGGTTATCATGATATAAGCAAGTACGACAAAGACCGCGTGTGTGAAAAAGATAGAAGTACTAGAATCAAGTACAAGTAATCAAACCTGCAGAATCCCCACTCCCTTCCTTAACTGAAGCAACACCAGCAGATGAGCCTGGGCGACCATGCGGACCATGATCTACCACAAATAGTAGATTATGAATTTGAGAAAAAAATGCATTGATCATCTTATTACAATTTCCAAATACACTTTTATACACTTGACATAAACAGAAACATAATCAGATGAAACTAAATTGTTAATGGTAAAATAGCTTCAAAGCAAGTTATTTCACCAAAAGAAACAGAAGATCCAGGAAATACCAAGTTAAATATAGCAACATAAAATTCGAACAGTTACATTAACTGGCTGTCAAATAACATGCAGA
This sequence comes from Croton laevigatus, assembly GCA_949640765.1. NCBI lineage: Eukaryota > Viridiplantae > Streptophyta > Magnoliopsida > Malpighiales > Euphorbiaceae > Croton > Croton laevigatus. The sequence goes on along the minus strand of CATIWJ010123160.1, from coordinate 6,214 downwards.
AAATTGCACACTTCCTTGAAGCAGTGTGGATCACATACCACTCTAAAACTATATCATACAAGCAATTGCAAAAAAAATGCAAAGTCAAACAATAATGCACAATTATTAAATTATAAAGCAATTTGATGCATAAAAACCTTGAGAGTCTGCATTCTTTAAAGAATTGTCTTTTTCTGAGCCAAGAGTTGGAAAATCTCCAGAAGTCAGAGAAAACCCATCATTCTTTGAGGACATTCCCGCCTACATGCAACAGTCAAATAAGTCAGCAATTTAAGAAGAAATAGGCCAAGGACCTACCAAAAGAAAAGAAAGGAGAAAAAGGTTCTTGCATTAAATTGCAGTTGGAAGCAACATGCAGATAGGACACAAACTAATGTGTAACCATGGAATGGCACATCTATTTAATAAACGAATTCTACAAACACTGATTTCCTTATCTAGTACCAGAAAGACAATCCTCCTCCTAAGTCCTAACACATACATTACTCCAAAGGTCATTTGAAAATAATTGAAAATATGATTATATCAATAAACAAATCTTTATTCAGGAAATTCCACAGAACATTTCAAATAACAAATTTTAGAAACATACACAGGACAAGAAAATGAACCGATACATGAACCAATCAAATAAGAAACTAAAGAAGTAACGTAAAAGCCAAGACTACAACTGAATATATAGTTGTTCAAGCTTAAGTCGAAGCCATCGTATAGTTGTTCAAGCTTTACTCCAATTATCAAACAATATTATCAAACAATGAGAATGATATCGATGATTTCATCAGCTTACTCAGAATAATATCACTTCCCATGACTGAAAATCAATAATCAGCTCGATGGTGACAGTGAGAGATGGTGTTGACCCGAGGAAGTTACTCGAAAACAAAGGTTACATAATTGAAAGAGGGCAACACATCTATTAGCATTGTAATGCATTTGGACTAATAAGTGCCAGTTATCACAATGCAACTGAGAAATAATGCATCAACACATGTTAGAAAATACAGCTTACATATAACTCCATATTTAGATGCCCTTTATTTCAGGATTTTTACTTCTAGTTGTCCACCACTTTAAATCAAAATCTACTACTTCCAAGGTTTCCTTACAATTAAAACTATAATTCATCTTTTTTTCTCATAAATTAAAGAAAACATACCAACTTTTCTGCTGTTCCTGGTCCAGCCCACGCCACTGAATTATCAGACAAAGGTTCAGCAAACCGGGATAACTGTGAACTACCAGGTCTTGTTTCTGCACTGCGAGGACGTAATGCTGCATGGGACGCCTGATTTGATGTTAATGCACCAGACGATGAGGATGGCCTGGAATTTGAACCCCATGCACTTGTAACAGGTTCACGGGATCTGTCACTGCCTGCAGTTGATGGTCGAGTGCCACTTCCACCAGATGAAGGTCGACCATTGAGATGGCTCGGTGAACCACCATCAGTATTTGAAGACAAAGACGAAGAACCCCATGCATTTGGCGTGGAAGAAGGTGATTTCCCACCCCAACCATAGGTGCCTCTTTAGTGTGAAATGCCATTAAGAAACAACAAAAGCAGAAAAACATTTAGAATCACTAAATTAGCCACAAAAGGATACAACAGGGCACATATATATGTGTATGTATATGCACATATATACAAGACACACACACACACACAGAGAGAGAGAGAGAGAGAGAGAGAGAGAGAGAAGAGAGACTGATGAATGACTCACTTGGGAACAATTTCAACATTAGGGTCCAAACCATGATTTTCTAGCCTTGAAACAACAAAAAAAAAAGTGAAACTTGATTAGAGTATGAACCAGGTGCAGTTTCTTTCTCAACTCCGCAAAGAGTAAATCCAAAACCAAATACCTTTGGCTTGGTAAATTTATAGGTTTGGGAACAGCAACCTTCCCCAGCACAGTCATACCACTTCTTCTTGCAGAAGCCCATCTGCAACCAATTATCATTAAGTAACAACCCACATATAATTGATAGATAATACAATATCAGTATCTTTTTATCACTTAAATTCTGATATACAAACATTTATTAGTAGTTTTACAGTTTCAATTAGCTAAAGCTTCAGCAAGAAATTTTTTCTGGTATCCCAAAATATAAAATAATTTTAACGCAAACAGAATTTACAATCTCCATTACATGAGGAGAATGAAAAAAAAAGGTACACTGAATCCCGTCCCACCTCTTCCGCGCCAGAACGAGAGAAACTCTCACTGCAGCTAGAAAAAGCACAAAATTTACAAAATAAAACATGCACAAATCGCATACCTTCTCTCTCCAGTCAACATACTTGAAGCCATACTTCACTTCTCATAGCAAAATCCGTTCAAAAGAATTTGACGGAACCTGAAAAATAAAGCTCTATCAGAAAGCTATAATGCAGTAACAAAGGCATTGGGTACAAGGTCACGCATAATATCATGAATAAACGATTTTCTGTTCCTGAATTTCAACACTATCAAGGATGTCAAAGGGCAGGATCTGATTCACTCAGAACATAGCCAGGGCAAACTTGGCCGTAAATTGAACAGAGGATGATTGTGGAAAAAAGTTTCATTTATTCATGTTAAAGAGATAAATCAAATTGGACACGCAAAATCGGGCTTGTCAAAAAGAATAAGAGCTTGTAGAAAAATTGTACCCATCTTAGAGTGCGTATACGTGTTTATGCACACACCCACCAATCACAAATGTACTCCATGCAAGTGTCAATGGTTAACAAGTTTGAGAATATAATGCTCTAACTGAATGATGAGTATTGCCATTAGAAGAAAAAACCGACTCAGTTTACTACTCACTCTCATGCGATGATACGCATAAACTCTACAAATTTAATATTTATTTGATCTCTAGCTATTTACAATATAAACCAAGTTATCAAATGGACACTTGTTTCTACTTCTTCCAATATAACCAACAGAAGATAATAGCCCCTATCCCAAAGAATACCAACTAATTTTCTTAAAACCTGAAATTAACTATGTACGTAACAAAACACAATATGATCTTAATCCGATCCAATAAACCGAGTAGTCACTACCAAACGCAAAATAAAGCTAAAACTCCATAGAAGCAAATTTCCGCAGAAGATCAAATAGGTGCTCCACGCCCAACAAAACAGGAACCACATCAATCGCGCAATTATATTATTAATTATTAATATACAATAAAACGACAAAAACCAAGCGGCTAAGTAGCAGAAAACCCAAATTATAACATCTTTCTATTTTCATTTTCCATCGTTTTCCCGGCAAACAACCAGAGCCATAAATTATCAAAGCAGCAAGTGAAATTTGAAGAAAATTACTTGCCTGAGTTTCCTTTTTCTTTTGTTTTCAGGTGCAGGGAACGCGTTAGTAATATGGAAACCCTAGAGAAGGAAAAATTTAAAGGAGATGATGCTTTTTTACGTCAAAAATGGATAAAGGGGAAATCAAGAGAGAGGGGTGTATCACGGGATCGTAAGGAAGAGAGATCCGTGCTGGTGAAAGCAACGATTAGGTGTGATGCTTCTTCAGATCGCACAGAGAGGGAAGGAAGAGGGAGAAGAAGAAACCTAACGACGACGGACCCAATTTCTCCTAATATTAATACGGATTTTCTTTCTAGCCCGGAAATATTTTTAGATTTACTTATTTTTGCTAAAATATTTTATAAACAAAATAAAATAGACAATAACGAGACTAGCATCTTGTTAAATACTAAAATATTTATACAAAATTAGTGTTAGAGTAGTTTGTAATTATTTAAAATGAAAATTATAATAAATACCCACTTTAATACTTTTAATACTTGAGATGAAAATGTCATATTTTTTAAACACTTGGCTAAGTTAAAAAAGTATTTGGTTGGAGAAAGTTAGAGGGGAAATGAGGTTAATTTTACCCGTCATCTCTGAACTTTAGTACTTATAACGCTACCGTCTTGTTAATAATCTGGACGGCCAGAACACATGTGGATATGGCGTGTTATTTTTACTATGCAAATTAATAAAATCCCTACAATTCAATTTTGGGCTTCCATAATTACGGTGTAAGTGAATTACTGTATTTAATATTTTGTTTTCTCTTCAATGCTCTTCAATGTGGGTTGAGTTGATTTAACTTTTTTACCATTCTATCAGATGGAAACACCATGTAGTTTTATGCGTTGGATTGATCCAATGATTAAAGAGCCCTAAGAGGATAATTGTTGGCTTGTTGAGAAAGATAGATCATGTTGAGCGGGAGAATAAAAAATTCTGACCAAATTGTTGGTGCTTTTGTAAAGATGTAGCTTAGGTATGTCTTAGTTTCTGGTTTGGTGTTTGTAATTGGTGTTCTTTATGGAATGTGTTGGAGGTGTGTAACTAAGCAACCGGTTATTTTTGTATTAGGCTGTTATGCAGGAGTAAGAATTGTAATCAAATGGTAACGGTTAATTTCCACGTGTGTATTAATTTACATAGGAAAAATAATGCGTTATATCTATGTATGTCTGGCTGATCAGATTATTGATTTCCTGACAATAAGAACGACGGGTGAAATTTATTTTAAGATCAAGAACCAAACCATTATAAAATAAAATTTAAAAACGGAAGCATTATAAGTACTAAAATTCAAAGACGACAAGTAAAATTACCCGAAAAATGGGAGTTAAAAAAAAAAATCATACTTTCGTGCGTGAGCACGTAAATTCTGAGTTATTGATTATTTATGTAATCTTAAAAATTGAATTATTATATTTAAAATTTATAATTTTATATGATTTAATATTTTATTTAAATTATTATTATTTATTAAATGATTAATTTTTTTAGCAAAAAATAAATAATTATAAAAAAATTAATTGAATAATTTAAAATATTATAATAAAAATTTTAATAGTTAAACATGAAAACAAAAAAATATTCATACTTCAATATTTAGCATAACAGTCAATTGATAATTAAATTATAAAGAAAAATAAAATGTTCATTACGATTTATATTAAAAAAATCAATATGAATAAATAATTTTGAACTTCTTTTACTTATGTAGCATAATAAATAATTTTAGATATTGACCAATCGAAGAGTTAGAATTCAGATACCCTTAAGTTGGATACTACGAGTAAAAATTAGCTTATGAGGGTAAATTAATTTTTAAATATCAATGGATTGATTGGATGAATGGTACTCATAAAATTCACTCAAAGATAAACTGAAACTTGTATTCTTGAACTTAACAACAAGCAATCTGTCTCAAAGATAAGAACAATAAATCCTTTAGACTTCACCCAATTGATTTAACGGCCCTATAAGGTGTTTGTAGGCGCTCCGAACTGAGTAAATACCACTAAGCTCAGCTGCATAGACCTATTCATCATTAATTGAAATTGAACTTAGGATAGAATTTTCAGTATGCAACTTACATCAACTGGTGAGAAGAGCAAGTTCAAGGCCTCTTGATCCCGTTATAAGCTCGAAACAGTCTTCAAGCATGCCACCGTTGGAAAGTCCCATGAGTGAATTGGTAGTTATGAGATTTTAAATCCTGAAGAAGAGGGAATATGTGTATCCATCCAAATCGCTTCTGAATTTCCAAAGCTAATTCTATTATTAATAAGTCAGTATTATTATAAGTTAGTAAGTATCATATTTATATTTAGTATAAATATAAAATTGCTTCTATGTGCATAATATAAAAACATAATTGATAACACCGTTCCTCTAAATCATTGGAATAGGTCGGTCGGATTCCACAACCAGTCGGTTCGGTTTGAAGATATGCGAATCGCTCGGTCGAATCTAACGAAGACGACATCGCCAAGCTATCAGCCGACACCAGAGAATCTCTATCCAACGCATCGGTCCGAAAAACGCCAAGAGCATACTAGAGACAGACATGTCAGGACTACTGCAGAACCGTACGCCGACAAAGCCACTAAAAGTACTAAAGGAGTGTCAGAAATTGTCAACCCGTACTATGACAATCGTCAGGGGATTCCTTGCTATAAATATCAAACCTCGATTACTGTGCCAGGTATCACATTAATTACTTTTCCTCTGATTATTCCTTTTGGAGCTAAGCAAACTCTGACTTAAGCATCGGAGTGGCTGCCTAAGGGCTTCGCCCGATCTTACTTCTCCTTGAGTGCAGGTTCGGTTCGGTACCTCTTCTCATCTTATCCACCGACTCTCCATCCCAGGCGGTCCGACCTCTTCTGGATCCCCTTTTGA
>CATIWJ010123044.1:0-10616 GCA_949640765.1 Croton laevigatus | reverse complement strand
GTCCGGCGTTGGTGGTCTCGGGCGGCGTTGGTGGTAAAGGTGTCGGCCGACGGTGGTTGTGATCTGAGATGTAAGGGGTTGAAGAAGAGAAGTTTGGCAAATTTCAAAATAGTCCCTCATTTGTTTAGTTTTTTGAAAAGGACTTCGTAAAAATTACATTTTGATCCTTCAACTGTTATTTTAACAGAAAAAATAGACAGAAAGAGGAAAATGTTAACGGAAATATAACATGAGGATTTTTTTGTCTAAAAAAAAAAGACAAGGAGTTTTTTGTATATTAAGTATAAACATAGGGAGTTTTTATCTATTATCCCAAAATTAAAAGCTAAACACTAAAAGTTAAGAAGGTTAATCTTTGATAAAATGCCATATAAACAGCTAAAAGTTATCTCAAAAATTATTTTACCGAACGTTATAAAAAATAGTTTTTAGCATTTTCACAAGCTACTCTAAAAGCTGTTATCGAATACAGATTACATAACAGAACAACCAAATTTCAACTACTATTGTCGAACTGGGCTCTATGCAATTTATAAATTTAAAAAATTTATTTATAGTTTAATATGAAAATAATTAGGAAGAATTAATAGAAGGGTTAATTGTAATTTAATATTTGATTTTTGGAGTATTGTACAAATTAGTCTCTTAATTTTTAATATTATTTTTTTAGCCTCTTTATTTTATACCGTTAGACATTTTAGTCATTTCGTCCCTTAAAACCATTTGGTGCCATTTGGCTTAGAGATGTGCTCTAATGGGTTAAACACCTCCAGTTTAGGGGAAAAATTTTTATATTTTTTAATATTTGTGAAATGCATAGGAAGAATTAGGAAATCGAGAAAATCATTTCCTCATTGCATAAAATAATAGTTTCATTTCTTTTGATATTTTTCACAAATGAACATTCCGTTTGTAAATTTTATGAATAATAAATATATAACTTTCGATTTTTTACTCTTATAAAGAAAAATAGACATGAAAAAATAAATAATAGAGATAACAATATCAACGTAATCAATATTTTTTTAATTATAATGTAAGGAAATTAATTACTTTATTAGGAAATATAAAACAATACAAATGGATGATAAGAATATCTTAATTTTTATTATGTGGTATATATATGGATTAATTTAAAAAAAAAAAAGAAAATTAAGATATAAATTCAGCATATTACATGAATTCGAACTATTTTAAATCTATTATACTCATTGGTAATTCAATCCACTATTTTTTTTTTTTTGTCTTTTTCAGTGGCAATATATGGCCAGACTTAACGCTTAAGTCTTTCAATTAATCTTATAATATCAGTTCACAATCCATACTCATAGAATAAATACATATCTCATATTGCACCCCTTTCAATAAACAAAATAAATCAAATAGTAAAACACAAATAAAAAAGTTCAATATGACTGAATTCCAATGGAAAGAATTAAAATCTAACAAAATCATTAAAAATTGAGGGACTTAATCCATAATCTTGTCTAAACGAACTCATATCTAAATTTTATTAATAAAATGCTAAACAAAAGAATATAAGACAACAATAAAAAGGGTAGCAATCGGTTTTTCCCTGGTGGCCATCCAAAAATTGATGAAATAGCGCAATTTGGATTTAGAGAGAGAAGGGACACATTGCATGTATGGATAATTAGGCAGGAAACCTAGAATTATAAAAGATAATACTAATTAGGAAGGAAAGCACAATTAACTGGCAAGACAGAGGCTATTAGAATATATGGCATTTCTACATCTCTCGAACGAGAGATGTGAGATATTGCCAATTTTTAATTTATTTAAATTTTTTTCGATTCGCATGGTAGATTATTTATTTTGAGTCACGAGATCAATATCAAGAGCCTACAGTTTGTAAAATTTGACTCTGTATTATAAATTTCATATGACTGTAAATTTAACGGTCTTAATTATTTTATATTTATTTTATAATATAGAGTCAAAATCTGCAAACTGTGAGCCCCATGATATTGATCTCGGAACTCAAAATAGACAATCTACCGTGCGAGTAAAAAAAGACTGATAAATAAATTTTAAAAAAAATGTAAAACATGCGAGCGCTTTATCCTAAAATATATAGCTACTTGTAACAATAATAAAAACAGAACTGAAAGTATCCAAAAAAAAAAAAAACAGAACTGAATCATGTATTGTATATACCTGCTCCAGTAGATTATAACCCCTAGCTAGAGGGTTTTACTTGGACAAAATAAAACTTTCTTTGTATTGTAGATTAAATGATTAGTATTTCTCATCATCCCTATCCTCAACCATCATTCCCAATTTTTTTGCCAATCTTAAACCACTCACCTACTGTACTCATATTATAATCACATCTTGAAGTTTGAATTTAGATTAAATTCATACATTCAATTCACTTTGATAGCATGCATCAGATGCGGTTTCAAAATTTATGACTAGTTTACTATAATTACAATGGGAAGTTCAATCAGGCCGTTGAATAGTCTATCAAAGGATTGAATCCATGACAAATAGCTTATTTTAATAAAAAATTTTATTCATTCTAATAATATATATATCCTAATATTCATGGGGTCCAACACCTAATTTTAATTATTCGCACAGATCCTCTCAAATTTGTGAGACGGCTCTGAGTTCAATTATTTTAAGATTTTGTTATTTAGTTGATAATTATTACTAATTTCTTACTAGCTAGTAGATAGTATATGGAAGCCCAAGAGGTGACCTAGTGGTAAGGCACCTCTTTCCTGGGATCTGAGGTGATAGTTATTAACTATAATTAATACTTTTCTTACAAAATTAGCTAATTCATAGTAGTATATAGTTACATAAATTTGATTCCACCTCAGGTTATTGTCCTCCACATTGAATAAGAGTGCATTCGAAGAGTTATAACCATGCAAGAAAATTAAGTTGACTATAAATTACTCTATTAATGGGGAATAAGCATCAAATAAGAGTCAATCGATCCTTCTCTTGCTATATCACTTTATGTATTAATCTGTTCTTTTAATTACTTTGTTTTGGTTGATTACAACACTATTACACTAATAATATAAACATTTTACGTACTCTTATTTGCTTTTCCATTAGAAAAGTACTAATAGTTTCGTTTATTTATATACAGAACTGATATTACTTTTTTGGCTAAAATAAAAGCTTGCATCTATGAACCAATAAGAAACAAGGAAATAATGTTTGAATAGAAAAATAAGAAATATGAAATTATAACTATAAATCTGTTTGTCTTATCTGAGCTTTGGGCTGCGTATATTTGGGTGTAAAAAAATAGTAAAATGAAAAGGATGACCATTATTCATTATTTATCACTTCCTTTGAAGATTTCAACTATTGCGTGAAGATTGACGTGCGAAAATGACTTTATTTCCTCAATTTTTATTTTTATTTTCTAGTATCTTCAAAGGAGAATAATAAGATAACCAATAGCATTCCTCTATCGTAAGAGTTTGGTTCTCATCTTATATAAAAGAGAAAATGGTGAAAAGTTCGTGTTTGGATTTTTGTCGATCTTACTTGTTTAAATACCAAAAGAGCCGATTTGTCGTTCAAGAATATCACCAACCGAAGATTTAAGGATTTTTTATCTTCTAGTAATATTATAATATTTCTCGTTTGTTTTCTATATTTGTAACTAGATGTACTCATATTTTCTATAAATGGAATGATAATGACATTAATCTAAAAAAAAAATAAGATAATGAATAGGACAACGTAATCTAAAGTGCAAAAATTGTAATTGGTAGACAATCTACAAGGCAAATAATATATAACTATGTACAACTTGTAACAAAATATTGAAACAAAAATCAAATTTGTTAAAGTAAATGGTTTTGCTTAATAATACAGGGCACAAATATAATATAATATATTATATATGCCCACCTTTCATAAACTCTTGATAGAGTTGGATTGGTAACATTTCAGGGAGGTCTTATTTGGGGATGAACATAGTACCTAGCTACCTCTAATTAGTTGACTTCCATGGATCTCTCTCTTTCTCTTATATTAATCTATCTTTGTTGCATTTATATATCTACATCTTCAATCTTGCATAAAAGAAAAAAAGGAAATTCAATATCCATCTATCTAGGCAGGACTTGTATGTAAAAGAGGTATTCATCTTGTTATTGATGAAATGAATTTAGGGCAGACAAGAAACAATAATAGTTCTTGTTACCCTCAAGCTCTAGATATGTATCCTGATGATGTTGTTTCGAGCTCGATTAATGAAGCAAGTTCCAGCATGGAAATTACTACTCATTCAAATTCTCTTTTGTATAGTCTTTCCCTTCTCAAAGAAAAGGTTAATCAAGTTCAATCATTGGTAAGCATCATTATCTCAGCCGGTCAACAGCCGGAGTCGACGTCTCTAGCTATAGCAAGAATGGGCACCATGGTTCAAGAAATCATTGTAACAGCATCATCAATGGTTTTCACTTGCCAACAAATGGGTATTAATAGCTCTAATGCCACTCGATCGGTTCCTAATGCCAACAAGGTTCAAGAAAATGAGTTGCTACAGTCAAATTTTGGTGGCAATGATAGAGGGGAAAGCTTCTTTTCTAGCGAAACGATTGATTGGTATGCTGAAAACTACAATAGCAGCTACAACAACAATAGAGGTATGCTCAATATTAGTAATAATAATAAGATGGAAAATAAAAAAATATCTAATCAAGAAAATGTACAAGATGCTAATGAAGAAAAATCATCATCAATAATGAAGAACTACGATATAATTGAATTAGATGCAGCAGACTTGCTAGCTAAGTATTCTCATTATTGTCAAGTTTGTGGGAAAGGGTTTAAGCGTGATGCAAATTTAAGGATGCACATGAGGGCTCACGGAGACGAATACAAGACTCATGCGGCTTTAAGCAATCCAATGAAGAATAGTAGAAGCGAAGGAGACAATATAAACAACGATAAGGAGTTATCATGCACGAAATTGCCACGAAAATATTCATGTCCACAAGAAGGGTGCAGGTGGAATAAAAAACATGCCAAGTTTCAACCTTTGAAGTCTATGATATGTGTGAAGAATCATTACAAGAGGAGTCATTGTCCTAAAATGTATGTTTGTAAGAGGTGTAATAGGAAGCAGTTTTCTGTTTTGTCTGATTTGAGAACTCATGAGAAGCACTGTGGAGATGTTAAATGGCAATGCTCTTGTGGCACAACATTTTCTAGAAAAGATAAGTTAATGGGTCATGTGGCTTTGTTTATTGGACACACTCCAGCAATTTGTACTAAGCCAGCTGCAACAAAATTGGAGAACCAACCAGTACAAATGCAACTAGATGACAGGTAACTTATTTAATTGTCATCAGAAGCGTGATTGATAATGTAATCTTATGCTAATCGTTTCACTCCATAATGAGAGCATGAGAAAATATGTACTAATTAAGGGTTTAAAATCTTATGTTGTAGGGCTTGATGCAACTGCATATTTGGATTTTTGGCTCTTGAAATTTGTGGATTCAAGACCCTCAACTATATATTTGAATGACTTAATTACATGTAGATTTTGTCCTTATAATAAAACTTTTTCTTTTCTGTGTAGAGTTTTAGTTTCTTTTAATGCACTTTGGAGTGAATGAGGATTTCATTCCTTTAATTTGTGTGCATGTGCATGATTTCATGCATGAGTTCTTGTATAATATTAGACTTTATTCTACTCATATCATGCAATGGGAATAATGCATATATTATGATTTGTGCATATCCCATGTTGTTTTCTCATCGAGAATTTAAGGAACTTTTTGTACAAATCTTGTCAATTTAATTTGAATTGGGTAAGTTATTATAAGGATAAAATTTTACAATCTCATAAAATTGGGTAACATATTTTTCAATTAATAATCAAAATTAATATAAAAATTTAGACTCATATTTATACCAATATTGAAATTATAGGTAAAATGATTTAACAAAACTTTAAGAAATTTTAAGATTTTGATATAATTTTTAGATGTTATAGTAGCTCTATTAAGTTCAATAATCCACCAAGAAAAGCATTAACAAAAATAAGATAATCTAACTCTCAACATTATTTCAATTTCATATTAGCTAAAAATAAAAATATTATATGACATTTTCAATTCAGTTGTTTAAAGTATTAAGAAAATTATTAAAATATGTTAATTTTTTTTTAGACCATAAACTATTAAGGAAAATATAAAAATTGAAAATATCAATAAATCGTTATCAACTATCTTTTTATTTCTGAATAAGCCTTCTTCATAGAGCTTAAAGATCCCGGCTACTAAAGTTACACTTGCATCATTGCTCAATCAATGTATAACCCAAACGTCTACAAAATAGAAAATAATATTCATGTTATTTGGTAGAAATTAAAGTATCACTAAAAAATGGATATTCTAAATTCGATCAATAACACTTAAATTCCAAATAATCAATATTTGAAGAATTTAAACAAAAATCTCTTTCAAATATTTGCTTTCATTCTCTTTTGAAAAAAAATATTTCCTAAAATCATTTCCTTCATATTTTTTTTCCTCATTCATAGGCATGTTACTAGTCTAGGTTCCGGTAATAATTCTACACACGGTTCCGTTCACTAATATAACCGTTGTATCGTAGGAGATAATTGTCATACGCGGGCAAATTTCGTCTTAAGGAAACTATTCATACAGGCCTCGATTTTTATCCTCCTCTTTTTTTTCATTGTTAAGGTTTAATCTTAATTTATTATTTATATTCAATTTACAGTTTATTATTTTGTACATTATAATAATTTTATTTGCAATTTCTTATTAATAAATTAATATATCTTTTTTGTTGTACTAATGGACCTAACAATCTTAAAACGAAATTTTTGTTAAGAAATTGCAGTTATACCGTAACTGGATTTACCTTGACTTTGGAGGATTTTTATTTGTCTATTCGGATAAAATCTTATTGGACTCGTTTGAAATTTGGACAATTAATTAATTTAAAAAAAATTATAATATAATTCGGATTTATTTGTTATAAAATTCAGATCTTATAATTTTGTTATATTTCGGAATTTTAGCTAAATTCACTTATTTCGAAATTACAGATATGGCCGATTTGATCTCTACTAATGGTGGCAACAACGGTACTGAGAATCAAAATGGACAAAGTGATCCTATTGGTGCTGTTGGACTTGTTAATCCTTGACTTACAATTTCTAGCTCTAGCTCTGGGCTAGTGTTGCCTAGCGGATCTAGGCTTGTTTCGGGTTCGCACCCAATGACGATGCCAGAAAGGCCGGAAAAATTCACTAAAGGTGTGAATTTCAAGGTGTGCCAGCAAAAGATGTTGTTCCTTCTCACTAGGATGTTTCTCTTCAGTTGGCAGTTGATGCCTGAAGTCATTCGGATTACCTTTGCAGAAACCATATTTTGAATGGTTTATCACCGGAACTTTTCGAAGTTTACTTTGTTAAACGTACTGCAAAGGAATTGTGGAAATTCTTAGATAGGAAGTACCGAACTGAAGATGTTGGTGCGAAGAAATACTTAGTAGGCCAGTTTCTTAACTTTAAAATAGTTGACTCTAAATCTGTGGTGGGTCAAGTGCAAGAACTCCAGCTTTTGATCCATGGGATGCACGCTGAGAAAATGGAGAATAATGAGTCCTTCCAAGTGGCTGAAATTATTAAAAAATTGCCACCTGGATGGGTGACTTCAAAAATTATTTGAAGCATAAGAGAAAAGAAATGTCAATCAAGGATCTGATAGTCCGAATCCAAATTGAAGAGAAAAAAAAAATCAAAAAAGAAGAACCATGTTTCCTCAAGCCAATCCGAGTCTAAGGCCAATATTGTGGAGGTCAAGAAAGGCCACAAAAAGGGTAAGAAACCTGTTGGATCCAAGTTGGGATCAAAAGGAGGTGTTTTTAAGAAACCAAAGTTTAGTGGGAAATGCTACAACTGTGGTAAGATAGGACACAAGTCCTCTGACTGTAGACAGCCTAAAAAGGTTTACAAGAATAAGGCCAATGTTGTGGATGCAATTGCCAAAGATGTGTCTAACATTAACCTCTGTGGTGTCATTTCTGTGATCAAATTAGTTGACTCGAACCCAAGAGAGTGGTGGCTTGACACTGGTGCTACACACCACTTTTGTTCTGATAGAGGGTCTTTTGCTGGATTGACTCTTAATGATAATGGAGAGGTGCTCTATATGGGCAATGAAGCTGTTTCAGTGATCAAGGGACGCGGAACTGTGATTCTGAAAATGACTTTTTGGAGAGAATTAAAATTATAGAAAGTGTTATATGTTCCAGACATTAGGAAGAATTTAGTTTCTGGGAGCCTTTTGAGTAAGCATGGCTTCAAGACTGTGATTGAGTCCCAGAAGTTTATTTTGTCCAACAGGGTATGTATGTGGGCAAGGGATACAAATGTAATGGAATATTCAAATTTAATTATATCTCTTGTAAGTCCAAATCTAATGAAATAAATAAGAATAATGCTTCTTCTTCTTCTTATATGGTTGTGCCGTATGATTTATGACATGGTAGACTTGGACATGTAAATTATGAATCGCTGTGACGATTAATTAATTTAAATCATATACTCTCATTTGAAATTGATAAAAAAACAAAAATGTGAAATTTGTGTTGAGACAAAATTAACTAGATCTCTATTTCATTCTGTTAAAAGAAATTCAGAACCGCTTGATCTTATACATACAGATATTTGTGACTTGAAATTTGTTCAATCTAGGGGAGGAAATAAATATTTTATTACCTTCATAGATGATAGCACAAAATATTACTATGTATATTTACTTAAGAGCAAATATGAGGCTTAAGAGAAATTTGTTCTCTATAAGCAAGAAGCAGAAAACCAACTTAATAGAAAAATTAAGGTACTAAGAAGTGATCGTGGTGGTGAATACATTACACAATTTGGTGAGTATTGCTCTCAACATGGTATTATTCATTAAGTAACACCACCATATTCTCCTCAATCAAATGGTGTAGCTGAGTATAAAAATTTCACTTTAAAAGAAATAATGAATGCAATGCTAACTAGTTCTAGGTTGCCACAGAACATATGGGGAAAAGCTGTTCTGTCAGCCAATTACCTTTTAAATAAGGTACCTCATAAGAAATAAGACAAGACTTCTTATGAATTATAGAGAAATAGGAAACCTTCCTATAATTACTTAAAAGTGTGGGAGTGTCTTGCGAAGGCAATGGCCCCGTTACCGAAGAGAATGAAATTGATCCAAAGACAGTAGATTGTATCTTTATTAATGCGTATCAGTTTCTTGTGCATAAATTTAAAAATCCAAATATTCACAAAAACACTATCATGGAATCGAAGGACGTCTCATTCTTTGAAAATGTGTTTTCATGCAAACTAAAAGACACTGAATCAGGATGCAAACGATCTTATGAAACTATTGAAGAGGAAAATAGTCATGATATTCAACAAATGGATGTTGAAAATGTTAGTGTAAGCCCTAGCCCCAACTCTTTGTAATTGGATTATAATTTATTTATGAGAATAATTCATTAATTTTATATTATCTGTGCAATTTAATTTTATGAATTTCCTTGAATAGTAGTTCTGTTTTAGTTATCGGATACGTGATCTGGATAATAAAACCTAAAGCATTAAAAGAAATACTATTCTAAATATCCCTAGTCAATTATTATCATCGAAATGATAATAAACTAAGACTAGTATGTACTCTATGAGACGACCTTGTAACACCCCTTCTAGGCCCTATAGAGGACCTCGAAGAAGTGCTACATACTGGTACTGCAGCTGTAATGAACCTTTGAGTACTATTTATTGGATAAACATTTATTCTTACTTATGACTGGTTTTTATACTTAACCAAATTTAAAACAAATTTCTACAGAAAATTCGCTATAGTTCCGCTTAGGAATGGACAAACCATGAATAGTAACAGCGACTAAATGAATAGTCCCTACGACTATACACTAGGATCCTGCAAGGGAAAATCACTCAAACACTTCGGCAATCTGTCCTTATACCCTCACTCCTCAAATTAACCGAAAATAAACACTTCTATAGTTTCAAAACACAACCCAGTTCAAAACAAATATCAAGTGCACAACCTAACATTTATCTGAGAGTACTAGTGTTGTTTACATATACATGCCACTATAATATTTTAATACAGAAAATTAAAGACCTTAAAGCTGCTGCTACTGGCGATTGATACCGGAATCTACAAAGATCTTTACCTGCTAACCTGCGAGTTACAAAAAATAACTCGCTGAGCACATTATGCCCAGTGGGTACCTTACTTATGAAAGTAATATTTAAATAAACATGAAATTTAAGAAAACAGACGATAAAAATCAAGTTATAAAAATACCATGAAACGGAACGAATGAAACATATAAATAAATAAAAACATTTCTTAGCATAGTACTTTAGTTACTGCGCTCTACTGGTTACAGCTGAACTCGAGATAAGACAATTCCATATAACAGTGATCCAATATTGGTCACATATCCACTAATCACAGTACCGAAGTACTGAAATCACTGAACTGTTTCCATATCAGATAATCATATAATGTCTCGCCATGTGTTTTGTAATGTCTCGACTATACTTGCCG
>CATIWJ010123043.1:0-10210 GCA_949640765.1 Croton laevigatus | reverse complement strand
ATATTATATTGTAGAGGCTCAACTTTTTTGGCCTAATTATCAGTAGCTTATGCAACTGCAAATGCAAATACTCTGTTTAATTTTCCATCTTCTCATAGGCATCAACCTTGCCAATGCTGTGTTCAAATGTGATTACAGCACAGGAAACTTCACAGCCAACAGTACGTATGCAAAAAATAGAAACCTCTTCCTCTCTTCTCTACCTTCGAACGTCACAGCAAATGGAGGTTTCTACAACACTACCATTGGCCAAGGCACCGATACATTTTATGGTCAGGCGTTTTGCAGATATGACATGCCATTTTCATCAGAAGAATGTTCCAAGTGCCTTGATGGTGCAATTGAAGATATAACTCAAAAATGTCCTACTCAAAAAGAAGTTACTCAATGGTGGTCGGATCCTCCTTGTTATATA
The DNA here is from genome assembly GCA_949640765.1 of Croton laevigatus. Taxonomy (NCBI): domain Eukaryota; kingdom Viridiplantae; phylum Streptophyta; class Magnoliopsida; order Malpighiales; family Euphorbiaceae; genus Croton; species Croton laevigatus. The sequence continues at coordinate 9,795 of CATIWJ010123043.1, read as the reverse complement.
CGCTTTGGAAATTACTCATTTTTTGGACAGCTGGAGACAGAACCTACAATCCCCGTCACTAATACGGGTGACCTCCCATCAGTTATAAATAGGGAGAAATTTGATCAGATTTGGGAAAATATGATGTCAAACTTAGCAACCAGAGCTTCTATGGGCACTTTTAAGGCTAAGTTTGCCACAAATGAAACAAACGTCACGTCCTTGCAAAGTATATATGCATTAATGCAGTGTACTCCTGATCTAACCCAGCAGGACTGCAACTCTTGTTTGCGAAGTGCAGCAAATAGTTATTCTGCGTGTTGCCATGGCAAGCAAGGTGGTGGTGTTACAAAGCCTAGCTGCCAATTCAGGTGGGATTTGTATCCATTCTATAATTCTACTGTTGAGGTTCCAATCGAACCATCTTCTAATCCGCCTTTTCCTAGTATTTCTCCTCCGTTAATCAATAATTCAACAAGGAAAGGTAGCTATAGGCATCAGAATTTGATTTCTGTTTTTTCGCTTCTGGCTTTTCTCTATCTTCTTTTAAATTTTTCCCCCTTGTTTTGCAGGTAGTGGAAGTTTAGATGCTAAGGTTGTTGTAATTGTTGTTGTTCCTACAGCAATCTTTCTAGCACTTGTCGCACTTTTTTGTGCCTGTTTCCATCATAGGAAGCCAAAAAAACATACCGAACAGAGTAGGTTAATTAGTGAAGATTTGGATGAAAACGGTAGCTCAGAACACCAGCAATTCACCATTGGAAACATCAGAATTGCCACTGATAACTTCTCAGATAACAATAAGCTTGGACAAGGCGGATTTGGTTCTGTTTACAAGGTGATCTCATAATTACATATATGAATCCTCTTTCGTTTTCCTTAATTTTCTATTCATTTTTATTCTATTCATTTTTACCTTTTCCCTTTTCTCAATGGAATTGCGTTAGGGGATCCTTCAAGACGGACAACCAGTAGCTGTAAAAAGGTTGTTAAGTAATTCAGAGCATGGAGAAATTCAGTTTCAGAATGAGGTCAAGTTATTGGCCAGTCTTCATCATAGGAATTTGGTTAGGCTGTTGGGTTTCTGCTTTGAAGGGAATGAAAAACTTCTTGTCTACGAGTTCATCCCAAATTCAAGTCTTGATTGTTTCATATTTGGTACTAGCTCTTGAATTTCTTATCTACTTTTGTAGGTTATTTTTGGTTAGTTTTACTTTTCTAATTTTGCGTTGGAAGGGAGATTGATGAAAGCTCTATGCATTAATCACTAGACTCAAGACCGTTTCATAAATTTGAGAGGCACTATACAAAGTATTAAAATTAAGCGTTGGCCTCATTATGATATATATAATTAAAATAAATGAAAAACATTTGTTTAGGAGTGGCTTTGTGGAAAATGCTTATTAAAATAAACTGCTTGACCTAGGTTCAATTTTTAGAGCATACATTTAGTATTATTTTTTTAAAATTTTTTAAAATTTGAGCCCTTAAAAAAAATGGGGGCTCTGTGCAAATGCACTGCGTACACAAGGCCTTCAACGGGCCTGACTAGATTATGTGTTCGTGTATTGCTTTATTGCTTTTCTTTAGAATTATACATCTCATATGCATTGAGTTCTAAAATTTGTAGATGAAGGGAAGCGTTTCCTATTGGATTGGAAGACTCGCCACAAAATCTTAACGGGCATTGCTAGAGGACTTCTTTATCTTCATGAAGATTCTCGTTTACGAATTATTCATCGTGATCTTAAACTTAGCAACATTCTCCTTGATGAGCTTAAGAATCCTAAAATTGCAGATTTTGGAATTGCAAAACTGTTTGCAGTTGATCAATCTGAAGATGCTACAACTAAAGTTGTAGGAACCTAGTAAGTGAAAATTACTTTTAGTAGTGCTTTAGTCATTAAAATCAGTGAAAAAAGGTTTTTTTTTTAAGCACATAAAAGTGACAAATTGATTGTTGTTGAGTTCAGTGGCTACATGGCTCCAGAAGCAATCCATGGACATGTATCAACGAAATTAGATGTTTTTAGTTATGGTGTAATAATTTTGGAAATTATCATGGGTCGAAAACAAAAGACAGACCTTATAACTTATGTAAGTATATCCAAAATGAAAATTCTTGCTTACATCCCATGTATGAGTTGTCCTCTACCCCGAACCAATTATTACCGTTTATTTAAAATGAGTATGATACTTACAGGCATGGGATAACTGGAACAAGGGAACTGCTTTGAATATAATAGATCCTATTCTAATGGAAGCTTCTTCAAGATCTGAAATATTGAGATGCATCCATATAGCATTCCTATGCTTACAAGAAGATCCAATGGAAAGACCAACTGTGGCGTCAATAATTCTCATGCTGGACAGCAACACTGTTGTCCTTACGAGACCATCAGAACCTGCATATCTTATGCACAGCTACAAGAAGCAAAGTATGTCATCACCATCTTCTCCAGAATTAACTCAGGCCAATGTGTCCCCAGAAAACCCTGAACATGTCTCAGTTAACGAGGATTCAATAACCGAGCTAGAGCCTCGGTAAATGGCAGCAAGTTCTTGTTTTCTTATTTGCTTTTGAACTTGAAGCCTTCATTTCTTTTTTTTTTTTAACTACTGTGTGTACTTCCTTTTATATCATTGATGTTTTTGAACTACAGATGGCTTCTTTATGCATGCAATTGTATATTTCTCAATTCTCAACAAATTGTTTATTTCCAAATAAGGTGTGGCCCTAATTGGATATCTTACCTTTCTATGGAGATGGTAGGATGTAGATGTGTCAAGGTAGATTCTTACTAACAACACTGTTAGCACCAATTTGGTACATATGGGAGCACTACCCCTACTCTATTTAGCCTATAATGCCCAGTCCACTACTGATCTCCTTTATATACAAAAATTGATTATTGTTTTAGAATTTTTATTATCAATTTAATGGCCAAATACATATTTTGCCTAGTGTAGTTTACATGAAAAACCTAGTGGTGCCGTAACCATTGATTTTAATTGATTTGTCGCCTGAACTTTACCAAAGCGAGCCATTTATGTTCACGCTGGCAAATGGCGCATGTATTTTAGTCGCTCAATTGGAGCATGCGTTGTGACAGCATGACAATAACAAAACACTAATCCCACCCCAACCATTTGATAAAAAAACCAATTTGCCCCCTGAAATAGTAGCAACAATCAATTTTTCCTTCAACTTCCAATGGTCTGACAACAATTTTGAGGGTATTTTTTAGTTCCTCTCATCAAGACCTATCTGTTAACATAGGCTATAGTCAGTTTCGTTTCCATTTCCAGCGACTAAGGGCAAATTGGTCTGAACTTTGTTTTTAGTTTTCAAGCAAAACCATGAACTATGTATCAAAATTAAATCCATATTCTAACTACTAATGGCAAGAGTTTCGATTTGGTATACTCATTTACTTGTTTTGAGCCAGAAATGAAGATGAGGGTTTGGCTTCGATTTTTTTAGTAACGCTCATGGGGCAAATTAGTTTATATTTTCGACGTCATTGTGTTTGATCTATACACGCTCACTTGCGTGCGTGGCAAGAGACATAAACGGACACTTTTGTAAACACCAAAGGGTAAATGGGTTCAAATTAAACGTTAGGTATCACTGTATTTGTGTAAAGTATACTGGATAAATTATGCATTTGGCCTCAATTTAATTGTTGTATGGAATTTCCTAAGCATGTAAAAGTAATCTCTCTCTCTCACAATAGACCGAGTCAAAGCAAGCGAGTTTCTTGGCAGGTCTACGTTGATATGAACCCCGGTCAAGATGATGACAAAAGAGGAGTTCTTGTTTTTCTATCTATACAACAAGTTGGATGAAAAAGAAACGCAACCAAAAGATAAAGCCTGAACTGAAGACCAAGTAAGTTGAAAATAAATTATGACACATGTATTAGATTATTAGTTTATAAAAGTAAAATTTTGGAAATTTAACTGTTGGCATAGTTTTTGTTTTCCCCGAAACAGCAATTTTATTTGATTTGTTCTTTTATTATGTTCAGACCTTAACTTACTTATTTTCTATATGCATCTATAACTATATATTCTCGTTGATGCATTGCATTTGCACCAACTCAAAAGAAAATAAACAAAATAAACAAGTGAAGGTATTTGTGACTATCGACCCCGGTGAACTTATGCGGTTTCGACGTGCCCAAAAGTCATATAAAGACATGATTGAAATAGTCCAAATCATTAAAAATATTTAGATTCTTTCACATGATAGGGCAGAAACTTTCCTCGCATGGTATTTGTTGATGAAGCAAAACATTTCATTTTTCCTTTTCTGAATTTCTAGAAAATTTTTCTTTAGGAGTTTGAAGCCTTTTTTTTTTATTGTAATTTTGAGGTTCTCCAGGTATTTTCCCGTAACATTCTCGGTTAGGTCGGGTTCATGAGACTTATTGTGTTGGTTTAGAATACCATGTTAAGTTTTTCCTTGATTAAAAAATTAATATAATAAAAGTTATCTTTGCTGATATAGAAAAAAAAAAAAAAAAGGTATGCCATACACCGATTGTAGGGTAAATAATTTTCTATTCGGCCTTTGAGAAGGAATACAAATATAAAGAAATATTACCTCTAATTTTTTGAATTCTTCACACTTTTTTTGGGTTGAGTAGATTCAAGTTTGGTGTCGATAGTTTGATAAGTTGAGTTAGGTAGATTAAAATATTATTTATATATTATTAAACTACAGTAATCAAATTTTATAACTAACCTAAATCTACTTTAATCTACCTAATCCAACCCATCAAATTATCAACACCAAACTTGAACCTAAGGTAGGTTTTTGAAATGTAAAAAAATGAAAAAACTGGAGGTAGTACTTATGAACAACATTATTTCATAGTAACAAATATAAAGGAATACAATTATTATTATTATAATTATTTTTTCTATGAACCGAACTTTAAATTTTCCATTTCACACATGTGAAAACCGAGGAAGCGTCAGTCAAGCGAGACCTTGATTCATAAGAAAAACATTCTTTCTTTTACACAAAATAAGTGCTTTGAAAGGTAATATGCTTGTTCAAAGTTGAAATGTCATTACTGTACCATTCTTAATGGGAAGGTTTTTCTTTGGTTTGTTCCTTTGTCAAAATCACAGGCCATGACATTTAACAATGACCACTTAGACTAACGAGATGAGACATTGGATGGATTAAATAAGATACAGAATTTGAATTTTGGCGACGTGAATAAAGAAAATTGGGTCGAGAGGCTTACCCCTTTACGAGGCTTTGCAGTACTCCAATCCAAAATAGTCAGGACTCGGGGTTTATAGGTGTATTGAAATTATGTGGAATTCAATAAAAAAATCATAGACCATTTTCATATGACAAGAACATTATTCATTTAAAATTTTATAGCTTGCATTTTGGGCTATTTGGATGCTTAAATAATTCGCTTCGTTCGTTTATTCATAAATATAAGTTTGATCCACTTCTTAGTAATTGAAGTGTACCTTGATTGAAATATTAATATCAATCTACCTGGGATACACTTGAGTAATGGATTCTTTGTCAACAGAGCATGTAACTGTCTTCTTAATGCTGCTACTTTGGTCGGATTAAAAACCTTCCACCTGCATACCCTGCTCTGCTCCGGTGCTGAAGTAATAGGCTGGCTCCTTAGGCACCGGTAGAGTAATAGAAAACCTGCTTAGCATAAGAACCACATTAGGCATTGTCGGTCATTTGACTGGATCTTCTTCAACACATAATAAACCTATTTGGATGCATCTTAGGACTTCACTTCTTGAATGTGAATCTACCAGTATTGGATCTAACGCTTGCATAGGAGTCCCATTTCTCCAGTGTTTCCAGACCTACGAAAGTTCGAGTAGTTGAAATTTATTTCATTAGCAAAGAGAAAGTGAATGAAAATCCTTTACAGTGGTTTGTTTGGCCAATTTAATCATTTGCTTTATTCTATTTTTTTTTATTTGGTTTTCTCCCAAAGTCCTACATTGATTTTTCACCCCTTCTAAGGTTTTATATTCCCATTTCGCTCCCCAATAATAATAATAATAATAATAATAATGAAAATAAAAAAAAATAAAAATCAATAAATAATAATAATAATAATAATAATGATAATGATTCTGATTTTGATTCTGATTCCTTGATTCAAATCAAAGAGTCATAAAAAGAATCAGTGGGCAAATTATTCTGTTTCTAGAGCATACCTAAACAGGGAATCAATAGGGAGAGGTATCTGATTCAATGTTTCCTTTCTCCTTATTTCTCTTTCTAAATTCCATTCCGTTTTCTCTACCCGAACCAAATGTCCTCTTAGTCTACTCCAAGTACAATGGGTCAAAGCACTCAAGAAAAATCTAATGAACCATACTAGCACCCAAATTGTTTTTTCATTATTTTATGAAGCTCCCAATTAACTTTGTGAGTCACTTATAGGTAGGGGTGGGCAAAACCGAACCGTAAACCGAAACTGAATCGGAACCGGAACTAAACCGAATAATCGGTTAACCGAATTTTGGTTCCTAAAAATTGTGAACCAAATTTTCGATTTGGTTTTTGGTTCGTAAATTGAATAAACCAATTTAAATTTTACATATGACATTCGGTTAAAATCAAATTCGAACAGAAACCAAACCGAAATTCCGTTGGTTTGATTTTCGGTTCATAAATTTTACATTCGATTTTGAACAAAAAACTGATTTTCGGTTCGGTTGGTTTTGCTTACTCCTACTTATAGGTGGTGAAATACACAATTTAACATCTAAATTTCGACTGAATTTCTATTTATGAGTAGCTATCTTAGTATGTGGAATTATTAAAAACTAAATAAATTAACACTTTATCTTCGCTTATAAACTGCAAAAAGTATTACGTATGATGTGGTTCACTTCAGAATATTAAAGTAGAGATCATATTACAGATTTATTTTTGTAAATTACAACTCAATATTTTTGTTGTAGACTCTGTATATGTTAAAAATTAAGGTTTTTATAAGTTGGTTTAATCCAAAATTTATATAACAAAACCAATATCTACGCACTAACCATTGACTTGGTTATGTAAAAAGAAAAAACCATTGACTTGGTTTGTCTAATTTCGAACCAAAAAATGATGACTTTTTTTTCGTAAATAAAAAGTAAGGAAGACTTTTATTAATGCCTGAACGTGCGGTGACCGTTTAAAGGGAGTTATCTTCGCAGACCCAAGTGGGCCAGCTCCGCAGACAAATGAAAAAGGAAATTCTATTGTTGTGTTTATAATGATAATTTATACTATAGTTATTATTATTATTTTTTCAAATGCTTTTGTGTTATACTCCCTTCTGTTAGGACTGAATCAAACGGTTCAAAATTTATTCGGTGCTCGGTTCGGAAAAAGTTATATTCGATTCGAAAGAAGGACCTTGAATGCACTTTGCTTTTTCATATCTAAATGTTTAGCCTGGTAGACTTAAATAAATTGAACTTGAATTGAATGTAATAGTTTGCGAACAGTTTAGCGAACCTTACTGAAATGACGTCGTTTTTGCTTTTAAAAAAAATTAACTAAAAATAATTTACAGGTAAATAAACTCTTATTCGAACCGAATTTTTAAATCAAATATTCGAATCGTATTTGAAAAACAGTAGGAGCAACTTACAGGTAAAACACTTATTTCAATCGAATATTCGAATTGTGGTAATGAACCAAATATTCGAATCAAGCTAATGAATTGAATACTCGAATCGAACTCAAATATTAACGAACATTAGCCAAATCAAACTCGAATCTTGAATTGAAGTCCGAATCGAACTCAAATATTATCGAACATCAGATGAATCGTACTCAAATCTTGAATTGAAGTTCGAATCAAACTCGAACCTAAACTTGAACACAAATATTTCCTTAACGAGCTGAACCAAACCTTTTACTATTCAGTTAGATTTGGTTCATTTACAGCCCAGTTGTTCAATTTACTTAGAAAACTTTCTAAATTGGCTGTTCAATCTACATAGAAAAATTTTCATTTGAAAAAAGTATAAATGAGTAACATTATTATAATGTCCTTAATAAAATTTGATAACAACAAATTAACCATAAATTACAAAATAAAGTTTGACTTTTTCATTAACTCTTCTACAAGGATATTAAGAATAAGTAATTGGATTGCCTTAAAAAATAACACTTCCCCCTCTCTTTATTTCTCTATATAAATTGAATAGAGTGAGTATTCAATCACTAGTGGTGGCGTAGCAATAAGGCTCGCCCCACCCTAGGCTGAGGTCATGGGTTTGAGTGGTGCTAACTACACTAACCTGCTAACTACACTAACCTGCTGTGTGTGTCTATGTTAAAAAAAAAAAAAAAGAAATAGAGTGAGTATTTTTTTAATTCAATTTTGTATATTAAATTGGGTTGAGGGCCTAGATTGAATGTTAGTTTGCGTTGTTATAACTTGTTGGTTACGAATTCGAATTCAGCCGCATTGTGTGACCCATGTGATGGTAAAATCTACACTTGTAAACTTTTTTTTTAAAAAAAAAAACTTTATATACTGAGTCAGTAACTAGTAAAAGCTGATTAAATTTGACTAAATTTAATTTTTTGAGAAGGATTACATTTAAATTTAATCTATAAATTCAATATATGGTAGCACTTGGTGCTACCACCCCCTCAAAACGTATCTCAACATAAATACATAACTAGTTGTGAAGAAAAGGAAAAAGTTCATTTTGTAGTCGTGCATGAAATATGAGCGAGAAGAGGATAATAGCCCAAGTTACTTATAATTACCTGCTTCTATGGCTAATAAGCTAACTTTAATTATTCATCTGATCTCTTTGTTTGTTGCTTATTTTTCCTCATCAGGTAATGAAAAATGGTATTTAACAGAATAAAGCACCATATAATTATTTTTATTCTGAATTATCGGTAAACAGGTTTTTGATTTCTTGCTGCAGGAGTCGTTTCGACCACTTTTACCATATCAAAGATGTGCGACTACACCGTATGGCCAGGATTATGTCGTTCAAGGGTTCGCCTGCGGTCTTGACGACCAGTTTCATGCTTCAGAAGGGTGAGAACAAAACAGTCATCCATCCAGATTCCTGGAAAGGTTGCATTTGGGGTCGAACAGCTTGTACAAATGACTCCACTGGAAAAATTTCGTGCTTAAAAGGGATTGCCGCACTGGCGGCAATCTTGAATGTAACAATACTTCCAGGGGTGCTCCCACTACACTAGTGGAGTTTCAAAGTATTGATGGAAGAGATTTATACGATATCAATGTTATTGATGGGTACAATCTTCCAGTCCTGGTAGTACCTCAGAGTGGTGAGAATTGTTCAAACACAAGTTGTGTGTTGGATTTTTTTTTTTTTTTTATAATTGAGTGATATTATATAAAAGACCAGGAGAATTGGTCAAAAAAACTAATAGAGAGTTACAAGAAGAAAGTTGAAGGGTTACATATGATATCTGAAGCTAAATAACTAAAATTAGAATGGTTACATTTGACATAAAACCAAGCTAAATTTAGACTTTTATAAAGAATGTCTTCAGAAGTAGAGATAGAATCAAAAATCTTTCTGTTCCTTTTTCTCCATAACTCCCAAGTCAGAATCATCCATAGAGAGGTGCCGAAAATACTTTGCCATTTACCCTTGAAAATAGAACGCCATTGTTGAAAGAAATCTGAAACATGACAAGGAACGACAAAGTTGATCCCCAACCAACGAAACACACTGAACCATAAGGTAGAACTTTGAAGGCAATGAAGCAGGGCGTGGTCCTGAGATTCAATGTGCTCACAATTTGGACAA
>CATIWJ010123032.1:0-12288 GCA_949640765.1 Croton laevigatus | reverse complement strand
AAATTGCTATTGTAATTTATTATATTGTAAATTATTGGTGTAATTATCATTTTGAAAAGAAAAATAAGTTCTGGGTACCGTCGAAAGACACACGTGACACCTCGGTTTGTCTTATTCATAAGGCGGATTTGGGGTGTTACACCAGCGGTGATACAACTACCCTTAAAATCGTAGATTGTGGGTTTGATCATCAAATGATGATTGAGACTTTTGGTTTTCTATTTTTCTTTTCCATTTTTTTGAACAATATAAAAATAACTAAAGTGATGTCTCAACATTATAATCCATGAGCTTTGATAGATGAAGCGTTCTACATTATGACTTGTAGGTCGTGAGCTCGAGTCTAAGATGGATCACATAGCTAGTTTTTATTTTTTCCTTTCATTCTTGGACACTTTGGTCCTTTAGCTGGGTTGTCCAATTGGCTTTTATAGCCAGAATGGCTATACCTAATAGTAATTGTATATCTTCAAAACCAGAGTTACTGATTTAATCAACGATTGTTCTATTTGGTTTCTTTTTTTTATTTTCTAGATGTGATATAGTTCTTCTTTTTTCTTTTGATTGCACTACAAAATTGTAACACTTCTAAAAAGAGTGAAAGGTGTGTTCCACGCTCACCGCATTAATGTGACTTTTTAAAATATTTAGGGATTTTAAGGTTAGCATGATGAATAAGTAATAAAAAAGCATAAAGGATTTACGTGGTTCGGCCAAGAGGCCTACGTCGATGGCTGAGTAGTCTCTATCTTCTCTTATTCAAGTTAGGTTTACAATGATACATTACATTGTTTATATAGGCACATTGCCTTGGGATTTAAGAAAATCCTTCCCAAATAAAAGTCAATCTCCTAACTAGTTTACAACTGGGGCCAGGGTCCTCTTGACTGGGCCAATTAAACTAACTATATGCTTGGACCTTTAAATCATATTTTCATAAAAGTGGTGCAGCACTTTCCATCTTTCATCTTTCATTTATTTAGAAGATTTGCATCATTCTTTTAGTGGTGTGGTCTCTATCCCCGTAAGAACCTACTAAAGGTCATGAACTTGCAAGTATGATTTTATGCGAGTCTTCTAAATGTCATAATCGTCGTTGTTGAGCTTTCTGATGCTCCCAACATTAATCGATTGTGCTTTCATGTCTTAGTTTTAATAGTTTTGTGATTCACCAAAAAAATAGAGGTTTAACTTGACATACTTATACAGTTTAAATTATGCATGAGCAAAATCTCTATGACTACTTAAATCAACTCAAATATCGAGAAAATTTCCTTTTGATGTGGAAGATCATAAAAGCTATAACAAAATAGCATACTTAAAAATAGTCATGGTGCTAACTCTTGAGTTTTCTAAGCCTTGGCTCTAATACCAATTCTGAGGAAAATTAAAGGACCAAAATGAAATAATGAAATTAAGGCTTAAGTGAAAAGAAATTTGATAATGAATTTTTTTTAGATGAATGCTATTATAACTCCATTCATAGAAAATATGAGTATATCATGTTACAAATACAGATAAATTTACAACAAATAAGAAATACAATAATAACATTACCAAACGATAAAAAATTCATACTTAAATCTTCGACACTTCACTTGATGGTATTCTGAACCACAAATCTACTTTTCCTTGGTCTTTAAACAAGTTTGATTAGTAAAGATCCAAACATGAATTTCTCACCATCGTCTCTTCTATACAAGAAGAAAACCAATTTCTTAAAAAAGAGGACCAAACTCGCTCATACTCATCTAAAAAATGAGAACAAAAACTATTAAAAGGAGAACAATAAAAATAAAATATAAAAATGTCAGATCTACTAAAAAATTGATAGATCTAAAATTATTTGATAAAAAAATAAATAAAATAATAATTGGAGGGGCTATCGTCGGCTACAGAAATCGATGGCAACCCAAATTTTTGGTTTAGAAGAGGAAGAAGTTGAAAGAAAAGAAAAAGGGTGGGGTAGGGTGTGGAGAGAATAGATTACTGTTAATACTTTGATTAATGAAATTATTACAGGATAATGCTTTCAATTACAAATCACTTTTCTTTTTCCTCTAATGCTTGGTTGATTGATTAGTTGATTGATAAGTGATGAGAACCAAAACTCTCACCCTATTTATAGATTTTTTTTTTTTTCTAGCTAAACAAAGTGGTAATTATATGCATGAGTGAACATCTAAAATAAATGACCAATTTTTTTTTTTTCCTCACAGTTTTGCAAATGAATTTTCCAACTTTGTTCCTTTAAAAAAAAAAATATTATTGGAGTTTGTCCATTTTGCTGATTAATTCAATTTGGTAATGAAACTTTTAATGGAGCAAACTATTGAAAATAAAATATAACTACCACATCTAGGATTCAATATGAGAAAATTCAATTTTTTTTAACCAATGAGAGAATTCAATTTTGATCCAAATAAAATGGTTCACAATATTTTATGAGATTGATATAGAAATCAATGCACATTCATAGGTTACTCTTATAAACTAAATAGTGGAAATCGGGCTGCATAAACTTCGATTAATCTTGGGCTCAATTCTTGATGGGTACCTATGCTGATGCATTATTATCCTATGTGTCTAACCCGAAGTACCGAGCATGTACCACACATGTTTATGAGTCTGACCCAATAACTGGACTCCACCATTCCAGTATAAAAGACATGGTTTTGTTGATAAGGATTGAAGGAAAAATCAATTATTGTTGGTAATATTAGCGGTGCTGCCGCATTCGAATTGAGACACATTCGATTCAATTTTTTTTAAACGACACCTGTTGATTGTCTGTACAAGATTTCGAGATCAAATATGGTGAACTACCGTTTTTATATTTTGATTATGTATTACAAATTAGATAAGACTGCAAGTTAAATTGTACAATTATTTTACATTCTCGATACTCTTTATAAATAATCAGTCAATTTTGTTTTAGAAAATAAAAATAAATAAAAAAAAAAGCATTCGATTCAAAATGCCCAAAGATTACTGTATTAACATATTACCTCTGTTTCAAAATAATTGAGACTTTTACTATTCACAATTTTTTTTTATAATTTTCTTTCCATTCTATCCCAAAAATAATCAACTCACATTTACTCATTATAAATGTGGACCCCACATGCACTAAAAATAAATTCCATCCACTACAAGACAAAGAGCAAAATTGTCATATTTCAACCAAAAATACTAAAAGTCTCACTTATTATAGAACAACGATTTGTTCTAAAATTTCGATTTTATTGAAACGGAGGTAGTATAATTTTTAAGATTTTTTTACAGTATCTCGGAACGTGACTACAAAAAAAGTTTGAACGGCCCTAAACTTATTAATATACATCGAACAATTAAAACATAGAAAGCAGAATTCAAGCCGCTGTTTTCTGGTTCCCTGATTATATCTTTTATATGTGCAGGTTCCAAGAATTTCATAAACGGGGCAACATTCAACATATTCTTCTTGCTCTTCTTTTTTGAATTTTGGGTTATACATTCGCATATTATTGCTTCATGTTCTCTTCTCTTCCCTTGGTAGTTTCTTGTATGAGATGAATCAAATAGGGTACTGTGATTGTGAGAGTCCTCGATTTGAGGATCTCTCAAAATGTCAATTTTTTTATTTTTCACTATTATCATTCAATTATTTGCATAGTAATCGTTCATAGTAAGTAGAATTTCGCCATTAGCAGCTATATTATTTTGTGTCTTATTTATAACACAGTAAATTTACACAAATTGTGCTCAAATAGTAATTCACTGCTTTCGATTTCCATACACGAGTGATTTGAAAAAAATAATAAAGTAAAACTAGCAATCTTGGATTGGATCGAGAACTGTAGCTTCACTTTTCTGAAGGAACATTGCTTGAGTTCATCACTAGGAATCTAGAATTAATTGGAGCCCGTCAACACATTATATAAAAACAACACGACAATAAGAGCAAAAAGGTTTAAAGTGATGTTGAAATTCATGTCTAATTAATTTATAACACATGGATACAATTGTGAATTTAAAACCCTAATTTAGAGCAAAGAAAAAAGAGAGCAATCTACTAAATATGTAGCAGAATTAGAGAGCCAACACGAAACAAAAGGATAACTACTAAGCACAAATCCAAGCAGTAGCAAAAACAACATTATGTCCTTTCCAAGTGAGTACAAGGTCTTCATCTTCTTTCTTCAAACCCCAGCCAGCTGCATGTTCCGCAAGCATAGTCTTAACTTCAGAAACTGCATCTTCCCCGAAAGAAACACTCGTAAAATTGGCGTTTCGCATTCTCTGAACCCATTTGTTCTTCGGCTCCAACCTCTCTACTCTTTGCAGTCCTTCATAAGCAATCACATTCTCAATCTTCCAACAAATATCAGCTTCATACCATTGCCTTTGCTTGCTTCCCCGCGGAAGAAAAGTGTCCACAGTATCGTACGGAATCCATAAATAATTAAAAGCTGACCTTAATCTACAAACTAAATTATTGGAAGTAAAATCTGCATCTTCGTCTACTAAAACAACTACTGTTGGGTCCAAACTTCGGAGAGATTTAAGAAACATAGTCCGAAAACTCGAAGCTGAATCGAAAGGGTAAACGTTAGAGGAGTAAGAATGGGTTTCTTCAGGAGTGTAATGAAGTAACATATGAGAGTTGATAACAAGTGCTTCATTACAACAATTTTCTGTGTATGCCAAATTCCTCATAACGCGTAGCTGCTCGATTAAAGTAGAAAACCCATCAGAAAAACTCGAAGGAACTACTCGAAATTCCAAAATTACATTACGGCACCTAGCGAAATGGATCAACTTAGAACCTAATTCTTCATAACTAAGATCAAGCATAGGAGGGAAAATAATATCTTCTTCAACAGGACTAACAACAGTAAGCTTTAACAAAGGAGTAACCTCGAAGCAACGACTAGCAATTGCATCGATAAGAGTAGGGATTTGCATGCAATGAGTTAAGCTTAAATCAACAATATGAACAACTGAAAACCCTTCAATAGCATCTAAAATGGCAGCATTAGCAGCCGTGAAACCGAAACGATGCCAAGGAGTTAAATCAACAAAACCAGCAAGTTCAATAACAGAAAATTTATGGGTATTAATGGAACAGTGAGCATTAGCCATAGCAGCAAGAAGTTTACAAGTACCACTTTTAGCAGCACGTGCGATAAGAGCTTTAAGGAATGCACAAGTAAGTCTTTGATTAGAGTCACCTTCAGGAGAAGCAATATTGTTTAAAACCCACAAAATTTGCTGAGCTAAAGTAGCATCATTGCTTTGAATTGCGTTAGCACAGTGAACTAAAAGCTGTTCCATGCAATTAGCGTCGCCGAAGCTGCTTAAAGATTTGGAAGAAGGGAAACCGGGCCATGGGCGGGTTCTTTGGGTTTGATTTTTGTTCATTGTAGAGATTTGGTGCAAAGGAGGTGGTGGGTTTTCAGTAAATTGCATCATTGACAAACTAGGGAGCAAAAAGGAAAGATAAAAAAGACGAAATCAGAAATCTGAATCAGGCAGAGAAGATAGAAAAAGACCAGACTAATAGTAGTGGGTACCTTCAAATTTTTCGTTTTTTGGGTATTGGGAAAAGAATCAATATAGACAGACTGGAAGAATTCTGCAAATGAATCTTAAGAAATAGACAGTTCAGCTTTATTTGGGGATTATAATGAATGGGAAAAAAGGACTCATCAATACAAGAAATAAAACCCTTATCCCAAAAACTTTTAGTTGTCGTTGTAAGTCAAAATTTTGGGCAAAAAGAAAGAAAATAAAGCAATTCTTAGCCTCTCGTTTACGTATGATATGAATGAAGAAACCTTTTTTTGTCTTGAAAAGGGTAGTGTTTTTTTTTTTTTGAAATTCTAATTGGTGATTGATTTTCTCTCTTTCAGGAAGCAAGAGAGAGAGAAGGAAAAAGATGGAGGAAATATAAAGCAGAGAATGAAAGGAGGAAAGGCGAATTCCTTCCTGTAGATTTTTGGTGGCATGTGAAGCTGCCGGCCAGTGTTATGTCTTTATGTGGGAGTTGTGATTTCGTCATGTAATGAAAGTGGTGGGGTTATTAAATGAACGGAAATCGTCAGTTATATACTCCCTCACGAGATACCCTTTTTTTTATTTTGTATGTTTTACCATCATCAATTAATCATTTTTCTACATTTTGTCTTCCTAATTTTTATCTTTTCTTCATCATGTTCAATAATACGTTAATTTTAACAACTGTTGCATGATGCAACAATAAGACACATTACATCCTCAACGCGTGAATTCATGTTTGAATTTGGAAAAAGTGTTGAGAGAAACAGCTACGCACCTGAGTAATTAGTCTAATATACCATTACACAGAGATAGAGGATAACCGCTTAATCCAAATAATTATTTTTAATAAATTGATCAATTAGAATGATTATTATGAGCCATTGTTTCTTGGTACAATTATGCTTTTTAAGAGGTCCTTAGTAAAATCCTTTCTACATAAATATATGTATTAATAAATTTATTTTATTAATGTCAGAACTATAATAAATGATAATAGATTAAAATTTCATTCTACTAAGTAATATTATTTTTAATTATAAATTAATGAATTAATTAATTAATTTGTCTTATTAGAATTTAGATTATGATATAGTAAAAATACATTTAAATAGTATTGTATTAACACATACTATTTTAATTTTTTTTTAAATACTAACTTGATTTATGTTTATTATTATTTTATCTAAATTTGAATTATATTTATTCAGAAAAATTTAGTATTTTTTAAAATATCCTTATAAAATTTAACAAAATTTAAACTTAAAATTATATCCTATTACATTACATTCTATTACAAAAAGTTATTTAATTGTTATAAATAATTTTCTACTTATATTTTAAACTAATTTGAATTAAAGCCCAAGAGGTGGCCTAATGGTAAGGCACTTCTTTCCTGGAACCCCCCAAGTAGAATAAGATATCTATGTCAAAAAAAAATTAATTTGAATTAAATAATTTATTTAAATTATATTTCATTAAAAAATTAATTAATTGAATTTTTTTTATTAATGTGTGATTAATACTAATCATCTAAAACTTAATTTATTTTATATTCTACTAAAAAAAATTAATTTAATTCATATGCATACTTTTAACCTAAATTTAAATTATTCTCTCATACGAATAAATATTTTTTAAAGATTTGTATTCTTTAATATATATATATATAGTTAATCATGTATCATTCTTCAATTTAAAAAGGAATGATGCTGAGTTAATTTCAATTGAATTTAAACATGTAATACCTTACTTTTAATTGTTTCGTTTCACCCATCTTTGTTCAGTAGTGATACTGAATACAAGGATAACTCATAAAAATGACACATAGGATCCAAATTTATATAATTATGCAACTATATTTGATGACAAATGAATTGTCATTTTCGAAACCTTGCCCTAAAATACAAAGAAGTCATTCTCTCCTATCAAGTGATTTTATTTCATCCTCTCTTAATTAATCAGCTAATTAATTATTTGTTGAAAAAAAAAATCAGCTAATTAATTATATAATGAACAGCTCTCTCTATCATCAGCTCATGTTTCATATGCTTTCTTCAGCAAAGCCAAAGCCTCCTGCATAATTACAAGCTACCATATACGTGTAAGATATGAGACAAAACAGTATACATACACCCATTATTAAAGAATTTTTATATCATTGTGGTTACACTTTAACAAAGACACCATGAGTCTGCTGCGAATATATATTTATATATGCTCCTTTCATTTTCCCAAGCCACTCCAACGCCATATGTTAGACAGTATTTCACGTCTTTTTGAGATCAATTTTGGCTTCTATTATATAATTCGGTAAAGATTAATAACTAAATAAGCTCTGTTGGTAATGCCGACTGAGTTTATGAAAATATCCACTGTACATCTTAAATGTGAGTAATTTTCAAACTAAATTATTCGGTCATAATATAAAGACTTTGGGCACTAGTAGTTTGTCCCAAAAATAAAATACAAGAGCACAATTAATTCTAACGTAGATAACTATTGTTCACTTATTACATTAAAATAGTATAGTAATAAAATTATGAAATTTTATTTTACGATCATGTTTAGTACATCTTTTATCTCGAAACGGTTTTTACATGGTATTTTAATTTATTATTGAATTGGGATACTTTGGTCATGAATTATATAAATCCAAGAAAAAAAAAATTCAAACTATGCTTTGAACTTAAATTTATAGAATTATGATTGTGCATAAATAGATATATTCGAATCACCAATGATACACTTTTATAGTACATGATTCATGAGCCATACAACATTTTTGTATTTGAGGAACTTTTATTTTTTTTTAAAGGAAGTACTAGAGGTACCTTTAGATAATACTTTCAAGATAATTTTAACAATTTTGAGCATGGGCCAATTGGACACTACATTTTTCATCTATTAATGATTTGCTATACCAACTTAATATATAAAAACTAGGACCTACAAACTGTGATATAAAATTATAATATAAATTATTGAAACAAATATTTCTCTCCCCAAATTAGATTATATCACAAACCTCCAATATATAATTTCTCCTATATGTAGTAATGTACATAAATAATTGCTATTATTCTACGAAAAGACAATTTCCAACCACAGAATTCCATGTGGGGATATGATAAACATTCTCAAAATTTTCTGTCTCTCATTCTTCTCAGGTATTGAAGATGGCCAAATCTTATCTAGGACCAGTTTGAGATAAATATAGAATATGTTGTGAAAGAGTTTTATATATATGTGGTCAATAACATATTTATCACCGTGTACAACCACAATATGATGATTCAGCACCCTCAACTATAATATCTTGATTTTACGCCCCTCTACTATCAAATAATTATTCACAAGCACGCTCCCTCAACTATAATATCGTTATTTTCGTTTGCAGAATCCAATAAATTAAAAATTGAAATTTCACTTTCATTTCAATCGAGGAAGAGAGGAAAATTGTTAAAAAAGGCAGTGCAGAAACAAACAACTTTGTGAGAATCTTCAACAATTGAGTTGAAGATTGGATTGTAATCGTTTATTGGGTCGTTTGGATGGTTAATGGGAGTTAAAAGCAATTGTTGGTGCTAAAGTTGAAGGCTGTGGTCCCTTATTGAAGAAATGTTAGTATTTTAAGCGAAAATTTCAATTGAATGTTTGTAGTAAATCAGTAATTATATTGTTTCTATAATATATAGAGGGAATCGAATTGTAATTTTTTATTGGCATGTGCTTTTAATAATATGAAAAAAAAAATAATGCACAGTTAGCGTTTTTTAGATTTTTCAATAACATGACAAAATAATTGTGCAATGGGAATGGGAAGTAAAGAATTCATATTTGCTTTGTTAATAAAAAAAATAATTGTTACAATGGGATCGAGATTCACATAAAAAATAAAATATAGTAATGAAAATGCTGAATTGCTGGGTATTTTTCAATTTTAGTTTTGTAGATACTGAAAATGGTTTATAAAAAAGTGTTATTGACTTTTATATATAGGGAAAATTTGGTTGGCAACCTAGGTTCAATTATTATAAAGGGAAGGTGAAGTTCATCTATAAATTTATTGATGTAGATGAGTTGTTTTACAAAAATGTCTTGTCTTATGTGAAAGACCTAGAATATCCCCTCATATTTGGATTGTACTTTAGAGTAACAAAAAATTGTCCGTTTAGATTAGTTCATAATGAATCATGTGCCACCAAGTTAGTAAAAAAGGCTAGTAATGGTGATACCATTACATTTATAGTAGATAATATAGGATTTCTACATCCTAAACTAACCGAAAGCATTGCTTTTGATCCTTAACCTTATGTTCAGTTAGCTAGCAACCCTTTTATTGTTGATAATAGAGTGAAGTTTAGGACTATTAATGAGGGTGAGCAGAGCATAATTATGTATGAACTTACTGAAGTAATTGAAGTCAATTCAGATGCTCCTGTGTTGGACAATGATGATGACTTGTCCAATGCAATTGAGGAAGCTAATTATAACTTTGAGTTTAAAGTAAATGATCCACCTCCACCTCCACCAGATGACTTTGTAGTTATAGATGATGAATATTAGGAGTTAGTAGCTGCTAGGTCTATGGTGATTGAGTCAATTACTATAGAACAATATTGTAATAAAAAGATATCTGATAGGGGTACTGCTGTAAGGTGTCAGGAGGTAGGAGAGGGCAATGAGCAAGTGGAGACTGATAGCGATTATGATATTTGATTCTTATTTATGACTTGTGTTGTGATGCTTGTGTGATTTCTTTGTGTGAAATAATTCATCAACTTCTAAAGGTAGTTCCAAGCTGCAGAAGATGGTAGAAATGGGATAAATGATGATGATATACTTGCTGCTACACCTGGAGAAATTGTAAAAAAAGCCTACTGCAACAACTGGTGGAAATGGAAGAAATGTTGCTGCTAGGCCTACTAATGAAGTTAATGATGCTAGAAATCAAATGAATTCAGCTGCAAGTGAAAGTTAATGCTAAAAAAGATTAAGCCAAGGAGGAAAATAAATTCCTACACCTGAAGTAAGGACTTTCATTAACAAGATCCTACAACTTTGTCAATTGATCCAAAAGAACCAAGGTAACCTAGTGCTAATCTATCAATAGGGTTCAGTTTTAGTCAACCAATATCAGCAACAGATGGTATGTGCACTATGAGCCAACTAGCCCTGCTCCACCAGCAACAAATACTCAAAATCATACTTTGTTTGTTCACCACACTGTAAGTACTACCCATCCTCATGGCATCTTCCTTAGTCAACACAAATATATTCAAGACATTCTAACCCGTGCTCATAGATTCCATGCCAAACATGTAACCACCCCTATAGCCACTCATCCTTCCCTAACTATGTATACTAGAACTCCTCTAGCGAACCCAACAGAATACCGAGCACTTATGGAAAGCCTTAAATACCTATCTCTAATAAGACTTGACATCTCTTTCATTATGAACAAGTTATCCCAATATATGCACAAACTCGCAGAAGATCATTGGGTTACTCTCAAATGGCTATTGCGATATCTTGTATGAACTACTACACATGGTTTACTACTTCATCGCAACTCACCAAATACTCTACATGCCTTTACGGATGCTAATTGGCAGGAAATAAAGATAATTATATTTCTACAATTAGTTATATTGTATACTTAGGTCAAAATCCAATATCTATTCTTGCTTACTCTTTAACTGAAGTAGAGTATTGAGTTGTTTCCGCGACAATTGCCAAGGTTTTGTGGGTCCAAAATCTACTTCTTGAACTTGGCCAACTACCCATCACTAGAATGGTTATTTACTGTGATAATATTGTTGCATATATGTTGCTGCGAAGCCAAAGTTTCACTCCAAAATGAAACACTTGGGACTTGACTACTATTTTGTTCATGAGAATGTTCAGAGTCAAAACCTTCGTGTGACATAGATTTTCGGCAACTACCAACTAACTGATGCTCTCACTAAGCCCCTTGCTCGAACTCATTCCCATGAGCTCCTGTCCAAGATTGGTCTCACTATTCGAATGTACATCTTGCGGAGCTTGATAGAGAAACATGATCTCCTCCATCTCTCACCAAATATTAGCTGTAAATGGATGATACTTGCTATAAATATTTCTCTTTATTTACTACCCTAATCTCCTCCTTAATTCTCTCTATGTAATTAAGTTGTAATCTTATTTAGTTTAGCTGCCTTCTATGTATCTCTAATATATGTGTATATATATTTATTCCCTATGTGAATAATAAAGATATAACTTTTCTTATCAATCATCTCTATTCTCTTATTCCCAATATACTTGTAGCATTTTAATATATTCATGATTGTAGTTGAAGTTAAAATTGGTTCTTATTATTGTTTGCTTATTCCAGCCTTCAGAAGTTGAAGCTTCACTTGGTATTAGAAGAGTTGGTTGAAATGGAAGGGAAAGAGAGCCATGGAAGTTACTGAACTGCTGAAGAAGAGACAACAAGTCCAAGGAAGAGGAAGAGGCCAGCCTTGAAGAATTGGAGCACTTTGTGTATAAAAATATCAACTAATGTAACTAATAGTGTAGGGTTGATTGGTTTTGTAATCTGCAATATATTTTATGCCTATAATATTTGGCAAATTCTTATATATGCTTGGTTGTTGTGCCTGTAAAAGTTTGGCTAGTTTGTTCATAATGCCTATAACTGTTTGGCAAGTTTTTGTACCTCTAACATTTTGCAATTTTTTGTGCCTATAACATTTGGCATTATAA
>CATIWJ010122986.1:0-10780 GCA_949640765.1 Croton laevigatus | reverse complement strand
TAAAATCTAGAATTGCAAACAAAACTGATCTCGAAAGAATCAATTTATTAAGAGAAATATTGAATAAAAATCTGTCTAAACATCATTAAAAATCAAGTATTTATAGCCTTAAACTTGTCCTTAAAAATCAGGAAATAAAATAGCTAATTACCCTGATAGGAATCCTAAAAAAAATAAAATAAAATTCTAAGGCAAATATACTCCTATCCAAAATAGGAGTCCTAAAGAAAGATAGAAAACTAAGACAAAAAGAATACTGAGAAAATAAAATCTGGGCTTTTCATTACTGCAGCACCGCTGGTAAAACTATGCTATTTTGATGCCCCATCAAAGAGTCTAAGGCTATGTTTTCTAATTCCCCCATTAAAAAGAAAGATCCTGGGTGCTTCACTGTTCCATGTATGATAGGAGGTAAATATTTTGACAAAGCTCTATGTGATATTAGAGCTAGTGTAAGTATAATGCCTTACTCTATTTATTTAAGACTTAATTTGGGTGAACTAAAGCCTACTGAAATGTGTTTGTTAATGGCTAACAAGACTGTTACTTACCCCGTTGGTATTGTTTTATTATAATTTTACCTAATTTATTTCCCATTTTATTATTAATTATCTGTTAATTTTCTTTACATTTTAATTACTACTTATATTTTTATTGATGTTTTTAATGTTTTGTTTATTTATTCAAGATTAATTTTAATTTAAGGGATAAAAAAGGTGTTTTAGGAAGAGAGGCAAGAAATTAATGTTATTTATTGAGCAAAATGCAGCAAGGCATGCGTTTCGAGTAAAGAAAAGGAAAGCTAAAGAAACAAAGCTCACCGTTTTGATGTGAAAAACGTGGGAAAGAAACCACTCTGCAAAATAAAGAACACGATGAAAAACAGAGAAGAGAGAGTGGGATCGTGGGCACGGAACCAGACCATGACCTCCATCTTCTTCATGGATCGTGGGCAGATTCAGACGGTAAATCGCACTACCACTTCCATTATCATTCAACATCAGGCCAGACCATATAAAGGAGAGCGATGACGAGAAAAAGAGAGAGTTTTTACCCATTCATGATTGGAAGCAAAAGACCCATCAGATCCATCAATTCACCACGCCATCAGACTCTATTTTCATCTCTCATCATCAGATTCGAAGCTGAAGAAGAGAGGAGAGATCCACCACGTTTCTTTTCTTTTCCTTTAATTGTTTGCTGCTGCTTCTATTGCTAACCAGACCCGCTGCTAATCGCCACTAGTTCCAGCCAATGAAAGCCGAGAGAAGGGATTGATTTTAGTCCAGCCGCCTTCCTTAATCTGCATTCCGACATTTGCTCTTCGCTTTGCTCACTGCTAGACCGCTATTTGATTTGCTTTCCGATCTACTAACTGCTCCTTTGCTGGTAAATTTTTTTTTTTTTGAATTCTGGTGAAGTTATTCTCAGTTAAAACTCTATTAATTTGCTGTTGAGATATTGCATTTGTGGTTCTTTTGCTACTGCCATTTTCTAGTTTCATTAACTGTTGCGTTTTAGCTTCAACTCTTCTGTAAATATTCAATTTTAATGGAATTGCTTGGGTTTATTTTGATTGTATTAATCGAGTTCACAGTGATAAGCTAATTCCATTTTAGTTTAGGGGTTTTTTGAATTTTATGAAGCTTGATTGATTGATTGAATTCTACTTTTAGCTATGTATGATCCTTAACAAGAGAGACTTAGTGCTTGTGTATTAAACTTTAATTCGTTGGACAAAGTTTAGTACCGATAAATTTCTATTAAGAACCTAGGGAGAACGAGTTGTCTATCTCTAGTAGAACTAAGTTCTTATTTAAAAATGATTATTGAAACGGGATTTGCGAATGTGTTGACTAGTTTATCCTAAGTAAATAATTATTTTAATTTGAGTTTCAGTTTTAGCATAAATAATTGGATGAATTCTTGATTCTTGAGCTTAGTAAATGGATTAAAATCCCTAGAATATCTTGCATTATTATTTTCATTTAAATCATTCTCATTTCGTTTACTTTTTCATTGCTTTAGTAACTAGTTTAGTTGGTTTCTTGAAATTTTCTTCCAGTTATTTCCTCTGTTTTGTTTTACTTATTTGTATTGGGTGGATAAAAACATTATTTAGCTTACCATTTCTTTGAGGATACGACCTTGGTCGCTTATCATTATATTGCACGGACTCTGTATACTTGTGAGTTCGCCTTAGTCAGTATATTTTAGGCGTAACAGGTATTCTTGAAAATGTGCCAACAAAAGTAGGTAAATTTATAGTTCCTGCAAATTTTGTTATTTTAGATATGGAGGAAGACCTTGAGATCCCTATTTTGTTTGGTAGACCATTCTTGGTGATGGTAGGCCCTATTATAGATATGAAGCAAGGTAAAATCACTTTCGAGGTAAATAATGAGTTCATGGAATTTGATATTTTTAAGATGATGAAATCTTCTCTTATGGAAGTAGTATATAGAATTGATGCAATAGATTTGATTGATGAATGTATAAATGAAGTAAAAAATGATTGCATGAGTCATAATTTTACTTATCCTTACCATATGCATAAGGAAAAAGAAGTAAATGAAATAGTTACTATTTTTAATCATTTTTTTAAACCTTCGGGGTTTGAGCTTTTAAAACGAAATGATAATGAAACTTCTTCTTCTTCTAATGAATCGAGTCTAGAGCTTAAACCTTTACCATCAAATTTGAAGTATGCATTTCTTGATGATGAGTCAAAATTTCCTTTTTTTCTGAATTCATCTTTATCTTTGGAAAATATTAATCTTTTATGCAATGTTTTGAGTACAAAAAGAGAGTCCAATGGCTACTTTTTGAATGACCTTAAGAGTATTGGCCCTAACATTTGCATAAATAGAATAATATTAGAAGATAATGCTAAACCTTTCATTCAAGGTAAAAGGAGTCTCAATCCAACTTTGAAAGAATAGTAAGAAAAGAGGCCACAAAGTTACTTGATAATGGTATTATATACTCTATTAGTGATATTGAATGTGTTAGTCCTATCCAAATTGTTCCTAAAAAGGGTGGCTTGACTGTTGTTAATAATGAATCAAATGATTTAATCCCAACTAGAACTGTCACTGGATGGCTTATGTGTGTTGATTACCGAAAATTGAATAAGATAACTAAAAAAGACCATTTTCCTCTACCATTTCTTGACCAAGTGTTGGAAAAACTTGCAAATTACTCTTACTTTTGTTATTTAGATGGTCTAAGTGGTTTTTATCAAATATCTATTTATCCCGAAGACCAATAAAAAATGACTTTTACATGTCCCTACGGTACGTTTATATTTAGACATATGTCTTTTGGCTTATGTAATGCACCTGTAACATTTCAAAGATGCATGTTTTCTATCTTTAGCGATTTGATCGATGACTGTGTTGAAGTCTTTATGGATGATTTTAGCGTTTATGATACTAACTTTGAAAATTGTTTAGAAAATCTTTTTAAAGTTCTTGACAGGTATAAAGAGCATGGACTAGTGTTAAATTAGGAAAAATGTCATTTTATGACACAAGAAGGAATAGTGCTAGGCCATATGATATCTAAAAGAGGTATTGAAGTGGATAGAGCAAAAGTTGAAGTAATTGCTAATTTACCTCTGCCAAAGTGTGTTAAAGATATTAGAAGTTTCCTAGGTCATGCCGGATTTTATAGAAGATTTATCAAGGATTTCTCTAAAATAGCTAAGCCATTGTGCAATTTTTCATAAAAAAATAAACTACATTTGAATTTGATCAAGCTTGTCATGAAGCATTTGAAACCATAAAGAAAGCTCTTACTTCTACACCAATTTTGCAGCCTCCTAATTGGAAGCAACCATTTTAAATAATGTATGATACAAGTCACTTTGTGGTTGGGGTTGTTCTTGGTCAAAGAAAAGATGGTAAGCCACATGTAATTTATTATGTAAGTAAGCTACTTAATGAGGCCCAAATTAATTACACAACAACGGAGAAGGAATTACTAGCTATAGTGTATGCATTTGATAAGTTTAGAGCATATTTGGTAGGATAAAAAGTGATTGTTTATTCTGACCATGCTGCTCTAAAGTATCTTTTAAGTAAGAAGGATGCTAAACCTAGGCTATTAAGATGGATCCTTATGCTCCAAGAGTTTGATTGGGAAGTGAGAGATAAGAAGGGTAGTGAGAATCTTGTAGCGAATCATCTCTCTAGATCTGATCAAGAAGGGTTGAGAAAGCTTGATGACAGTGTGCCAATTCATGAGACTTTCCAAGGTGAGCGTTTGTTTAATGTTGTTTCATAAGAAATTCCTTGGTATGCTGACATTGCTAATTTCCTTGTAAGTGGTATTCTTCCTTCTAATTTAGACTATATGCAATGAAAGAAATTTTTGCACGATGTTAAATTTTATTATTGGGAAGAACCTTTGCTCTATAAAAGATGTGCAGATGGCATTATAAGGAGATGCATTCCCCAAGGTAAAATCCAAGACATTTTGAAGCATTTTCATTCCTTAGATGTCGATGGACATTAAGGTATTACAATGTGGTTTTTGGTGGCATACTTTATTTGGAGATGCTAGAGAATTTGTCCTAACTTGTGATAAATGTCAAAGGATGGGTAATATATCTAGGAGAAATGAAATGCCTTTGAATGGCATTCTTGAGGTTGAGCTTTTTGATGTTTGGGGCATGGACTTTATGGGTCGTTTCCCTAGCTCTCTAGGCTATAAATACATCTTAGTTATGGTAGATTATGTATCTAAGTGGGTAGAAGCAATGCCTACCATTACTAATGATGCAAAAGTTGTCAAGAAAATGCTTAAGAAAATTATTTTTCCTAGGTTTGGAACTCCAAGAGCTTTGATTAGCGATGGAGGTTCACATTTTTGTAATAATATCATAGAAAGTTTGCTTAGGAAGTATGGAGTTACTCATAAAATAGCTACTCCTTACCATCCACAAACAAGTGGACAGGTTAAGATTAGCAATAGGGAAATTAAATGGATTTTAGAAAAGACTGTTTCTTCCTCTAGGAAAGATTGGACACTTAACCTTGATGATGCTCTTTGGGCATATAGAACTGCTTTTAAAACCCCTATTGGTCTCACCCCATACCAATTACTCTATGGTAAATCTTGTCATTTGCCCGTTGAACTTGAACATAAAGCATATTGGGCAACTAGAGCTTTGAACTTTGACATGGACAAGGCAGGTAAGAAAAGACTCTTGCAACTAAATGAACTAGAAGAATTAAGGTTGAATGCATATGAAAATGCAAAGCTTTATAAAGATCATACTAAGCTGTGGCATGATAAGAACCTAGTTCATAGAGATTTTCAAGAAGGTGAACTTGTTTTACTTTACAATTCAAGGCTAAGACTATTTCCAGGGAAATTAAAATCGAGTTGGTCTGGACCATTTAAGATTGTTAAGACTTACCCTTATGGAGCAATTGAAATTGCTAATGATAAAGGTGAATCATTTAAAGTAAATGGCCAACGTCTTAATGTTGGTCCCTTGGGGCAACTAAGAGGGGGGGGGGGTGAATTAGTTGGCTAATAAAAATTTTGGTTTAGCGCAGAATATGGTGGATTGAAACTTTAATGGAAGTTTAGGAAGATTAAAAGGATAGGTTGATGAACAAGAGATTTATAGTGGTTCAGTTACAACTCAAGCCTATGTCTACTTCTCCAATCCTAGAAAGGAATTAGGTTCCAATATTCAATTAAGAATACAATAAGGTTTTATGGAAGTTTACCTCAAACTTAGTGTTTATATTTCACACTAAACTTTACAAGTTGAGTTTATAGATTACTCAACAAACACTCTAGTGTTTAAAGCTCACACTAAAACTATTGAGTTTAAAGCTCACACAATGAACTATCTAAACACTCACAACTAACATGTTGAGTTTATAGCTCACTCAACAAACTAATATACAAAATACATTTTGATTTGAAAAGAATGAGTGAAAGATGAAGAGAAGGTTGTTTACAAATGAAGCTCTTAGTTTTCTGTAGTTGAATATCTTTAAAATGACTCTATCAATGGGTATTTATACCCACAAATGAGAATATAGCCGTTGCTCTTCTTTTCAAAAAGTATCTTCTGAATTTCACTGGTGTCTCGATCGAGAAAGTGGTGTCTCGATCGAGACACTTCCATTTCCAGCCTATCATCACTTTTCCAATGGTATTTTGCTGACGTGGCACACTAAGAAACTATCCGTTATAACAGCATTTTGAAGTGTCTCGAACGAGATACCTATGTCTCGATCGAGACAAGCTATTTGACCGTTGAAGATTGTTGTCTCGAGCGAGAACTAAGTGTCTGGAACGAAAAATAGGCTCCTGGAAACTTTTTGACCATGTGTCTCGAACGAGATGGTGATGTCTCGATCGAGACGAACTTCCGGAAAGTTGATCCTTGATGTCTCGAGAGAGAATCTTGAGTCTCGATCGAAATCTTGTTTTTTGTATGAATTTTGATGACCTGTCTCGATCGAGATAGTTGTTTCTCGATCGAGAAAGAGGTGTCTCGTTCGAGAAAGATGTGTCTCGTTCGAGACACAATTTTTGCCCAGATTGTCTCGATCGAGATAGATTGTCTCGAGCGAGACACCAGTTGTTCTTTTTTGCATATGTGGAAGAAGACTTTTTTGTAGCCACAGATGTCAGCTTTCCATAGCCTTTTGAATCACCTCATTTGGACTTGTAAATCAAAAGTTATGGTGAAAATACTAACTGGTGCACAGTGCTGAAATTTTGACATCTGTTGCGAAAAAGTAGTCGATCTTCAAGAGCTTCAATTCTTTTGCAAGTCTAACTTTTATCTTCACTTGTTATGGTTCAAACTTGCTTGGAGATATACTTAAACACTTAAAATAACATTAGTAAATCACAAGTTCAAGTGAGTTTATCAAATAATTAAAACCGAGGGATTTTGGCATCCTGAGTCAACATAATCCCATTCTATTAAAAGCATCCTTGCAAACAGTTTCTAATTCATTGTTGGAGATTTCAAAGGTTGTTGGAGATTGTTTTTTTTTTTTTAACTTGATGTGTAAGTTTGGATTATAAAAACTTCTTGATTCATACATTACAGTTCTCTCTCTGCCTCTCAAGCACCACACACATAATAATAATTTTTTTTTTTAATTCCTAATAAGATGATGATGCAAAATTAACTATTGATGTGGTTCATTGAAATATAAATATTGATAAAATAATTCAAGTTAACTGAACTTTTTGAGAATTTTAGATTATATTTAATAAGTCTCGGAACTTATAGTTTGATTCTGAATAATAAATTTAAAACTAGCCTAAAAATAAACTATTTAAATAATTTTGCTCATATTGTTTAATTCTAGTTAAACTTTTAATCTTATTATTATTCTAATATTTAGAATTATATACATATGTTTGGCGTGTGAGTTTGGTCCATCCAATATTTAGAATTATATACATGTGGTGCAGAGTTATTCAATCATTTTTCCAGAAGACAACCTTCCGAAATGGATTGAACATCAGAACACAGGGTCTTCAATTATTCTATCACTCCCTCCAAATTGATATGAAAACTCCATGGGTTTTGCTTTATCTGCCGTTCTTCTAATCGGCGATAATAAGAAAAGTTGTACCAAATATTTTTATCAGACATATATCATGGCAGAAAGCCAATTCCAATCCAGTGGTGGAGAAAGCTACTTTATGACATATAAGAGATTTTTCGTCGAAAATTTTGATGCTAGCCAATCGAAAAATCTACTACTATTGTATGACAATGATCTTTGTCTTAAAGTAAGGAATCAAGGAAAAATAATGGATCATTATAATGAGGTATCCATTAAATTTTTCATTGAAGATAAATTCCACAATCCGTTGCCTTTCAGAATTCAGAAGTGTGGGGTTCAACTATTATATGAGGGGGACGATTACTTTATGCAGGAATCCAATCATGAAGTGTCCAGAAGTGCGGATTCCAGATAAGCATGAGGTTGAATCCATTGTTGTTTGTGGGAGATAGGAAGAAGATGTTGTGACAAATGGGA
This sequence comes from Croton laevigatus, assembly GCA_949640765.1. Taxonomy (NCBI): domain Eukaryota; kingdom Viridiplantae; phylum Streptophyta; class Magnoliopsida; order Malpighiales; family Euphorbiaceae; genus Croton; species Croton laevigatus. Next base: position 2,744 of record CATIWJ010122986.1, on the reverse strand, counting down.
TCTACATGTTTATTATAAATAAAAAAAATTATATTTTTATTCACGTATTTTTATATATTATATAATTTGTTCATATATTTTTTAAAATAAATTATTTTATCTTTCTATTTTAATTTCATTAAATAATATTATTTTTTTAGATAAGATTGACCCAAACAGTTAACTCTCCATTTAGTGCGTCTAAATTCAAATCTTCAAATGTCTCTCTCTCATTTGTAACTAAGATATATATATATATATATATATATATATATATATATATATATTATTTTTTTTTTAAGAAAATCACTTATTTTCCGTTAATAATCTGGCAAATTATTAATTTAAACTTAGTTATATTTTTGTAATTCCAGAAATACTCTCCTTGTCTCAATAACTTCCCAGCAGCGTTTCCAACCAGGTTCGGGCGACCTTCTAATTTTCTTTGTCTTCAAAATGAATTTCAAATTGTGATGAAATTAAAACCGTTCGACTACATGAAGAGAAGAGGTTGAAACATCCTTCTCTCTCATTGTTCTTAGTCTTTGTTTTTTTTTTTTTTTTTAACATAGGTATTTTACACACGCGCCTAAAAGTAATAAGGGTTTTTGTTACATGAAATGAGGGTTGAACCTACTATTACTAAATGCTTTAGCTAATCCCTTGCAACAAAAGGGGGAAAATATTAAATTAATTAATGGAAGAATAAATTTTTGTCTGACAGAATCAAAATGCAGGGATAAAAGTGTAGCGCCACTTATAGGTTTACCGAAATAAACCAATAAAAGTACTACAACTGTATATACTACATGGTATATAGATCATAAAATACATTTATGTTAAATATTACAAAACTAAATATAATTTTTTTTTATTACATATTGACCTTTTCCTTATCCTCTGACTTTATTTTACAGTATATACCTTATTAAGTACTTCTGATAAGCCTGATACTAATTGACTATTTTTTAATAATCCTACAAGTTTAAAATAAATAAAACTTGTTGAGTTTTGAGCTCAGTGGGTATTTTACTCTTATTAATGAAAATTTACAAATTATTATTTCATACCAACAAGTATAGCAATCAATGGCAACATAGTAATACAGTAGCATAATTCATTAATTCACATTACATATCCCAACTACGGATACTCAAAAATAATTTAACAATGATAAAGTACCAAGCCTGCTTTGACTTCCCGCATTTGTTAATTCATCCCAATTTCGATTTATCCAAAAAAAATACTCTTCCCTACTATCTAATTCAATTAAAATACTAATTAATTTCTATTTAATTACATCCTTGAAATTTCTAAATTAATTTATCCAATTGCTATTATTTTATCCAAATCCCTTCTTTTATTTTCTTATTATTTTCATAATTTGTTTTTCAGTAGCTTTCTTCTCCTTTATTTATTATTTGTCTCTTTTTAAATTTCTAACATAATTTCTCTAAATTTAATTTTTTCAATTTTATAATTTGTTCTTATTTCCTAATATATACCATATATTTTAGCATATTAATATGATTCATTATTAAACAAATATTTAAAACTATTATTAATCTAATTCAATTTTTCAATTAATAATTACTTGAAACCCATAAATAATTTATATCATATTATAGTTATTTTTTTAAAATATTATCACAATTTATTAACCACAAAGTATTTATCATCTCCTAATTTTACTAAATTTCTAACTAAATAAATACTAGATGCTATTATATAATTCAAAACAAATAACTAATCTAATTACCCAAATTAAAATGCTTTCATTTATCCTCTATTTAAATCTTCAAATTCTTATTAATTATTAAATTAAATCCTTGGTTAAATATCCTTAATAAAATTTCCAACTGATATTCTCCTATCAAAATATTTTTTACAAGTTAACTTAAGTATCTTTACTAATTTCCATAATATTTATGCATACACATATATAATTTATTTAACTAAAATATAATTCTATTAACCATTTATTAAATCTAATTTAGTAAAATGTCTATCTAATAATTATTTTCTCAATAATTAAGTCTCTAAATATTTTTATACCAAATTAAACACATTTAATAGTTTTACAACAATTTATACTTAATTATAATATCCTTATAATTTATTTAGGTCATTAAAATATTTAATTATCAAAATAATTTCAAATTAATTAATTTATTAAGCTATTGGACTAAATTAAAGAGATAAATTAAGTTTAAGAGCCAATTACCTACAAAAATAGAGATGGAGGGATGAACATGCATAGCTAAAGAAACTTCAGGGCCGATCTATAAATCTTACAAAAATGTGCACCAAAACAATTATTTGCATCATCTTCTTCGTTCATTTCTCTTTCGATGTAAGGATTTCGAATATAACATCCGTTTTATCATATAATCATCAAAAGACGTCGGAAAATTGATTTGAATATTTTGAACCATTTAACTTAAATTTAAATGGGTAATCTGACTGAAACTCAGCTTTTCGGTGATGATTTACGACGTTTCTTGACTCTAATCTGATCTTTGGACTGAGAGGAGTTTATTGGTGGGTTTGGCTTCTGGAAAAGATGAACGAAATGAAAAAAATAGTGTTTTGAAATTCTCTTCTGTTTCTTTTTGAAATGCAGTTTTTTTTTTTTTTAATTCTTCTTTTTTCTCAGCTTGCATTTCTCTGTCTGATATAATCTAACCTCAATAATTCAATCAGACAAACCAATTTGTTTGTTTTCAAATAATCAATTATAATCATGTATTTTGGTCGGCCATTTC
>CATIWJ010122913.1:0-15058 GCA_949640765.1 Croton laevigatus | reverse complement strand
TTTTTTTTTTTTGGCAAATATCCTCCAATAATTCATAATTATTATATTTCCACCTTTCATTATTCATTTGAGATACACTATATTTGCCTATTGTAATGTGTTATGTGAAAAAAATAATAAAATTAGCGATAATTTGTTACTCTTATATTATTTCTACGTGTCATACCATTATACTCAATACTTATTATTAACAGATATGTTTTAAAATAGGGAATTGGTAATCATACAATATACTACTACCTTCGTTTTTATGATATGTTTACATTTCTGTCTTGGGGGTGTTTTTTTGAGTTGTTTACATTTCCATTTATAGTAAGTTTTGTAATTGTTTATTATTATTTCTTTATTAGTATTGGTAAAAAAAAGTAAATTTTTTAAAGAGTTAGTAATTGTTTATTATTATTTATGTATTGGTATTGATGAAAAGTGGATTTATATTGGTATTGATGAAATAGTAAATGTAAAGAAATGAAAAAAACAGAGGTAGTAGTATATATGAATATTAATACATTAGGAGGACTAATTAGAGAAAGATAATCATATGGATTAAATTATTCAATGGTGCCTAATGCCTATGGCATGAGATTATAACAAATTCTTTTCTGAAGCAAGTAGATACTTTTGATTAGATGAAGCAAGGGAAAGCTTAATTTGAAAGTAAAATTGCACAATCCATGGAAGAATAGTAATATCATCAATCAATGTAATGAAGCAGAGAAGTTCATTTTATATATTTTCATATTAATGATGGTGCAACAGTCTCCCATTAGCTTGTCTAAATAGTGTTACGAAGAGGAACATTATATAATAAAACATATTAGTAATATAATTACTCAAATCATCCAGGCAGGCAATGACTGGATTGCAGTATCTATGAAGGCCAATTTCTATACCAACCAGCCCAAGCAGAGACCAAACCGCTAATTCCAAGAGTTACAGTATGGTTGCAAAATGGGTTCGGTTCAATTTCAGCCAATGCAATAATCAAGTCTGCAATATTTGCTGAAACTGACATAAACCTCATAATTCGGTCTCCTCTAATCCTTCTTATATTCTCTTTCACTCCTTTCTTATCTTCTTCTTCTTCTTCTTCTTCCTTTTCTTTTGAAGAAATAAGCTTTCTCTCTGCCTTTATTCCTTCTTTAATCATAATAAAATCAATTACAATGAAAAATATATACCCGAAAGACTCACCAAAAGCTGAAATAAAGCTCATCCTTTTAGCCAATTTTGCATCCAATGTTCCAATTCTTGATAGCCATAGAAAATGGTCAAAAAAGAAGTAGACCATTTCTCCCGAATTAGCAAGAACAGATAAAAACCTGAAACCAGGGGTTGACCCGGGGTTTCTTCTAATTGCATTGAAACCAGTAAGGAATCGTCCAGTTCGAAAGGCTTTTCTACTAAGACCAGAAGCCACTTCCCATTGCTTAAACCTATTAGCAATATGTGGGTTAGTGGCTTCTACATGCCAATGAACTAGCTTTGATACATATTGGAAAGTCTTGACAAGCTTGTCTATCCCATCTCTTTTTGCTAAGAAGACTACAAGCTTGTCTACTGTGTCATTCATGGTGGAAGAGAGAGGGAGGGGAAGAGGGCAAGTGGTCGAAGTTTGACGATGAAGGATAAAAAGAGCGGTTCATTTTTGGGGTATGTAAAAACAATAAAAACTAAAGAGGAGAGAGCCACATGCATTTTTGGATAATTCTTTGTCATGAATATGTGGTTGGACCTTGTTTTTGCAACTTCGTACCGGTTTTTTTTTGGACGTATTATATTCTAGCTGTAGAGGCCTTTTGTAGGCTTTCTTTTTTTTCCAAACAAGGACTTGATAAGGAACGACAATCTAAAATTGTCGTTTAAAATTTTGAGTTCGCATTTTCCTTCCAAACGACAACACGTGACTCTTCTTAACAAAGGCCAAACCATTCCTGAGTAGTAAACAGTCTGCTCCCTCCAGCTCAGCTTACCGTCACTTCCCCTGAGTCCGAGTTAACAACCACGCACAAAAACGTAACCCACAACCAAACCCTAAACTCCCCATCACAGCCCAAATCCTTTTTCTCTCCCCCTCTCCAATCCTCAAAATCCTAGCTCTCTTCCTATCCAAAACGACGCATAAAGTTTGTTCTTCGATCCTCAAACTCATTTTTTGTTTCGAGGCTTCTTCCATTGTTAAGGATGGACTTGCAGCGAGCTATGCTCGACGAACTCATGGGAGCTGGTACTGTATCTTCCTCAGAATTACTCTTTTTTATAGAAAACGCATTGAGATTGTTGGCTGCTCGTTTGCTGTTAGTGTACAATGTTGTATTTATCTAATGATCTTGGATTTTGTTTATTTATCAGACCGGAATTTGACGGACGACCAGAAAAAAGACTACAAAGAGGTAACGTGGGATTCTAAGGAGGTCTGTCCCTATTATATGGCTCGGTTTTGTCCTCATGACCTCTTTGTTAACACCAAAAGTGATCTTGGTGAGTTGCATCCTTGTTTTTCCTTTATTTTCTCAGCCAAATATTTCACTTCTTACTTTTTTGCTTTGTTGTTTATATTTCAGGGCCATGTGATAGAATTCACGATCCAAAGTTGAAAGAAAGGTTTGAATTTTTTGTTTTGTTGCGAAATTAGTTGCATTTCATGAACATAATTAAATTAGCTTTCTCCTTATACTGGTAGTTTTTTCACTTCATTTAGTGGTTAACATGTGCGTTGAACTTTATTTATTGATACAGGCAAAGTGAATAATTCTGAGTTAAATAATTTATGGGTGGGGTTATGAGAAGGGGTGAATGTTTGCTGAGTGCAAAAATTTTAAATGCCTGGGGTTTTTCTTCCTTTGTATTCTCTCAATTGTTTTGCATGATAATGTTTATGTGCTGGCAGAAAATAAATATTAAGTAGCTAATCGTACATACTTCATTTGGTAAGGAACATTGAATCCAACAGGCACAGATAAGATTGTTCTTCTGTTAATGCATATTCTGAATGTATCTCAAAGTTTCGATTTTCATATGTTGATCCTAACTTGATGAGTGGTTTGATTAATTTCTGATCTTAGCTTTGAGAATTCCCCAAGACATGATAGATATCTATCCAAATTTGAAGCTGAACTTGCTCAGCGTTGTGAGAAACTGGTAGGTTCTGTATTTCATTGTGTTTTCCTTGCTTTTTATGGTTCATTTCTTGTGTAATTTTCCCTACATAATTACACCTTTTTTTATTATAGGTTATGGATTTGGATAGAAGAGTCAGACGAGGACGAGAACGCCTAGCTCAAGGGGAGGAGCCTGTGCCGCCGCTTCCACTGTCTGCCGAAAAGTCCGAACAATTATCCGTGGTAGAAGAAAAAATTAAGAATCTGTTGGTGCAAGTGGAGTCCCTTGGTGAAGCAGGAAAGGTGGATGAAGCCCAAGCTCTTATGAAAAAGGTGCTGTTATTTTACCTGGTTGCTACCAACACCCGATATCTCCCGGAGCTGGAAAAGTAAAATATTTATCACTCAAAAAGGGAAAAAGGGAAACATTGGACATGCCAGAACTTACTCTTTGCAAATACTAGGAACTAAAAGAAAATGTTTTCACTCTTAAGATGCGTTATTTACCTTCTTATTTGTTGTATGCTTAGGAATTGATTATTTTCCTAGAATGGCTCCCCATATTTAGCAGTGTAATGATCAACCGCAATCAATTAATTTGCAATCTTTGGACTTCCATGCACAGGTGGATGAACTCAACACTGAGAAAACCTTGATTCAATCCCAAAGTGATAAAGCTCTGATGGTTCCTCAGGAAAAAAAGATGGCATTATGTGAGATTTGTGGTTCTTTTTTGGTAGCAAATGATGCCGCAGAGAGAACTCAGTCTCATGTCTCAGGAAAGCAACACATAGGTTATGGCATGGTTCGAGATTTCATTGTAGAATACAAGGTGAGTTACACTTTTGAAGTTAAGAAATTTGTGATTTCTTTGTTATTTTCTTTTTCCTATTTTGAGCTTCTTCAGTGTTGTAAGAAATTGTTTTCCCTTTACAACAAATGAAATACACTTTCCAGGTAGCTAAGGAAAAGGCAAGGGAAGAGGAGAGACTAGCTAGGGAGAAAGAAGCTGAAGAACGAAGGAAGCAGAGGGAGAAGGAAAATGAGAAGAGGAGTAATTCTTCTGATAGGGACCGTCATCATGATAGAGATCGGGAAAGGGAGAGGGACCGCCATCGAGAACGTGAACGGGATCGTGGGAGGTCAAGAGAGTGGAATGGCAGAGGTGGTGGAGATGGAGGAAGAGGAACAGATTGGAGGTCAAGGAATGGAAGAGATGGTGGTAGGGATAGGTACCGTGATCGGAGTAGGTCACGCTCACCTGGTAGACATGGTCACAGGAGATCATCTAGAAGTCCAGTTCACCCATATTAAATGGATTGTGTAGATAGATATCCAAGCTTTTAAAATTATGAGGTAGACTTTTCCAATCTTGAAGTTCTATGAGCATGTGTTTTTGGAGTCTTGAGTTCAGTGAACCTTATGGATAAAAAAATTGTTTCTTGCTCTCACAGCTTTTGTTGAGACTATACCTTCCTTACATCAAATATTATAGAGGAGAAAAAGTCGAGGTAGGTCTGACTTGATATTGTTGCAAGTCCTTTTATGTTCATCTTAGGCTTTGGCTGAACTGAATTTTTTTTTTTTGCAATTGCTCTAGAACGTTGTTTTCAGAGTTTAATGTCTCGTTGTATTGGGGTCATTAATGGCTATCTTGTTCTCATGTATTAAGAGGACAGACTCAAATTATATGCATGAATGACACCGCTGCTGATAGGGATGATGGTTTTTTGTCTCAGTTTCGAGGTAACCCTATCTTATTTTTATCATGGCCCTCCATTAATGCTTCTCAGTTCAAGTTGATGTACTTTTGTTTGAAACTGCTACTTCCCCCACTAGACGTTGATGGAAGTGTAAATTTCCTGAAAACCATGTAAAACCTAAAGTTATGAGGTTCGATGATCAGTGCATGTTATACTCACATTGACAATTGACAAGGTAGTTGTGCTCCCTGCTCCTTCCCACTTCCTGGACCCATTCGTTTGGTAGAACTTGAATCACTTGTATCATGTTTAGGTTATGTACATGAACCTGCTGGTATTAAGACCGATGGGAAGTGCATCTTTGAGGGTACCCGTATTTGAAAGCTTTTTAATTCATCTTCATGCAGAAATGGATTTCCTTCTTTTATGGAGTAGGATATTTATGGATTCAGTTTCAGAGTCAGGGTCAACAATTGTAGGTAACCACTTCACTTTGCAGCGTGTGATTTCATAGCTTCTGAGCTGTCTCCTGTGTGTTTGAAGCAAATTGCTTTTATTGCTGTTTTTATGGTGGTTTGATAATTTACTTCAGTGGACTGAGGCATGGTTAGCAACATTGCAAAACCCGTAACTCGCGCATTTTGGGGTGGCTTGGAGGTAACTTAATAAATGTGTATGATATGTCAAATAGTGTTTTTCCATTCCAGTTTGCAGGGGTGACATTTAATCTGGTGAACCTGGATGCCATAATAGCTTCTGATAATGGGGGTAAGGAATGGATTGTATGGAGAAAATATTTTTGAAATTGAAAGATATAGTAGTGAGATGGTAATGCTTTCGGGATCTATCTATTTGTAACAGCAATTTGCAGTTGTTATTATAGTTTTACCTGGTCACGGGCAACCAAGTAGTGAGTACTTTATAGCCATGTTTTGCTTACTTTTCTGTTGTTGTCTGGGCGACAGTGTGTAGTCTGATTTTCACGTTGCAAAGACATTTAGATACTTAAATTGATTTATGTTGTTTTAGAGTTGGCTTATGGACGTCCTGTGGTGACAATGGAAAATAATGATAGTTAATAAACCATTATTCTTAATTAATTAATTATTGATTTTCTTTTCTAAGTGTAAGAAAATAAAGGCATCTTTTATTTCATCTTTATTGTTTTACCAATTTCTTTCACGGGACTAACAAAAAGCAGTCAGTTGAGTTGGGGATCTATTGCATCTGGTTATTTTAGCACTAGCGTATATGCTTCTTTATCGAGAACAGAATGAGAAGATAGAAGAGTGAAGAACGCCTTTGCAGGTGGGGTGAAAAGAAGACAGGAAATTGTAAAAGGTGGCTGGCCGTATGACATGACATTTCGAGATTTGATTATCAATTTGTTATGCTCTAGATGCAGCACTCTGCTTTTGAAGATGGATGTCGGTGCCAAGCACACTTGAAGTTTTGATACTATGGGAAATCTGTGAAAGCAGAAATTTAATGAACTTCTGATCTACTGTAACAAAAGTTTACGCAGTCAATTAACAAGAAATCCACCGTAGGATCCGAGAGCTGTTCTGATGCTAAAAAGAGCTAAAATTTTGAAGTTTGATGTCATTAATTATGCTGGCCAATTGAAGTACCGGATCTCTGATGAGCAAGTCTTTAAGAATAACTTTAAAGCTTTAATTTCATTTACATTATAGCAAAAAGGAATGTCCGAAGCTACAGAAGCAGCCTATTCTGCCACTTTTCTTTAAAAGTAAAGAAACAACGGAACAAAATTAAGAGGGGTACACTTGTAAAATCGACTCTAATCAATTAAAATTTTCAAAAATTGAATCTCCAAAGAATTTTACTTGTATGACCCTAATCTAAACTAACACGCCGAATTTTACACACAAGGTTTGCAACCGGGAGATCAAGCTGATTTCCTGCATCTGATTTCAGAAGATGCTTCAGTTGGTCTCTGGGGGTTGAAAAGCACGTGTGAAATGTTGAGAGGATTGGAGGAATTGGCATTGAAAGAGCTGAAAGAACATTGCTCAAGTACTCTATATCAACGGACAGCTGTTGTGCTCCGCGATCAGTTACATACTGAATACCCCGCAATTGCTCCATGTACAGAGCAGTGGCCCCTTCTGCAACCTGCAACATGAGATTCAATTTGCATTAATAATATGAGAAATTAAGATTTAAAAAATGACAAACTTTTTTCAAATGGATCCATCACAAGGATGACTGCTATTTGCTGAATTCTAAATAGGACCAAGCATCAACCATATACCATCTAATTCATGCGCATTTTGAAGTTTACACCTTTATTAATATCTCTACAGATTTAATTCTACGGTCCAAAGAGAAAGGATGATAGGCTAGTTAGCCTGTCCTGTCACCAAACTCTCAGCAAAGTAGAATTTTTGCTTTATGGACTTTCAGATGGTTTACCTTAAACATCCATTCAGTTGCAAAAAATTGGGCTTCATCATTGTTTGCGTCACTGTTAGATATGCCCTCAGCAAGAGGTTCCAACTGTTGGGGCAGAGTTAGAAGATATTCACCAACACTGGTTACATATGATTGTGGGTAAGCGCTGAACGTTGGAAGAGGATGAGCACTATGTTCCTCTACTGAGGACCAGATTGGCAAACGAGACACGTCACTGAGTCGTTGTCGTACTTTGGATATAAGGACATCATATACAAGTTCATTCACTGTGTCAGCAAATGCAGCAACTCTCTGTGATGCTACTGGAAGTGCATGAAATCGAGGATCTTTGGACTGCAAGACAACACACAAATGTCAACTCTCAACTGTGCATCATTAACAGATACATAACCAAAAATAAACAATGCCAATGCTGTTGCACTTTGAAGGCCACACCTGGCAACCGCATGAGCTTCCCAAGAAAGAGAAACTAAAATCATGTACCTGGTCTAAAAGATTAAAAAGTTTCCGAGCCTTCTCAGGAACATCAACAAGCCTAACAGCCGCCACATCCAAAGCAGCCCTTCCACCCATGGATTGTTCCCCATTTACATCATCATTATTAGTAGCAACATGTGACCGGTTTTGGTCCAAACTGGACCCAAATACTGAAAGAGACAAACTTGTGCTCAGTCTAGCCAAAGTAGCTCTCAAGGAAGCTTCAAAGACAGAGGATCTGCTTGTTAGACAATCTGCAACGGTTAGTATCTGTAAAGCCCCCTGGACAATAGACCATTCCTCTTCATTTGAAACCAAGTCAACTTTGCGTACATTTTGGCTCCCTTCCTTTCTCTCTAAACCAACATCCCTCTTTGAATCACCAATGTTATCTAATCCACAGACAGCTCTTAATGATTTAAGGGTTTCTTGCAAGAAAGAAATGTATTGTAACATTATGTCATCAAGGGCAAGAATTAACTCATCTGCCTCTGAGCCACCAGTAAAGTTAATGCACCTCTCAACAGCGGCTTCAAGAAGTACAATAACTTGGGGAATAGACTCTTCCATTCTCCTAACTGTTTCACTCAGTTCAATTCCCTGAGCTCCTACACCACGGGTGACAGCTCCCCTTAAGTCCACCCCTGCAATTTCAGAAGACAGGATGGCCCGTTCCATCTGTCCATACCTATAACAAATATGATCCTTTGTCAACTTGCGGAAAATATCAGTAATCTAGGATAATTCATGGCTTACTGATCAAAAGACATGTAAAGCAAATAAAAATTGTGATTGCAATATCTGGAATACATCGAAAGGTCAACTAAAAATAACCACAAGTCATGATCTCAGACCATCTGCTATATAGGTGGCCAAAGTGCCAACAAGTAACATAAGCGGACATAGAAGATACAACAAAATTTTAGTGTATGAAGCTAAATGCAAAGAAAGGTTGTGACAATTTTACAAAAAAAAAAAAAGTGAGGAGCTTTATGGACAATCGAGAATTAAAAAAAGATTCGGCAAAAGTAGGTGCAGGTGTGATCTACAAAACTTCCTTGGGTACGTGATTGAGACCCATTCACATTTTACACTTTTTTTCCGAGAAAAAGAAACTGACGTCACTATACACTATGCTCAGAAAGCAAGTATGGTGCATCAACATCCTTTTCAAATTACACAGATCCAGAATAAGTTGTTATTCATGCGCTCTAAAAATCCAGAAACCAAAAGGAAGCACCCAGTTTTGTTTCACAGTTGCTCACCTCTGTTTAAATGATTCATAGGGAAGGTAAACAGCCTTCAGAGTGTCCAACAAGACTCGGAGATCAGATTCTGAAAATAAGTGCTGAATATTCCTTGCAAATGTCCCCGTCATATTGTGCAATTCAATAAGGGCCTCAAAATGTTTAGTCTGAATCTTGATACCCTTAGGCATATCTCCAGATAAAATATCTAATATGCCTAAAAAAGAACACATGGAAATGGTATTAAAGATCCAACAGCCAAAAACCTATAGCATAATTCAAAATTGAATAGAAGGATTAATTTGCAAGGTATGAAATAAAATAAAATTGCAATCACATAAATTTGAACTAACAAATACTATGGCAACATAATATTATCCACAACAACCAAGCATGCTAACATTGCAAGTATGGCCCGATACCCTTAGGCATATACAAAAACAACAACAACAAGCATTAGTCTCAAATAAGTTGAGATCAGCTGTATGGATCCTCCAATGGTTACCCTCTCCAAACATAACGATAACAGTCATCACAAGCCTTAGGTACTTTCCACGACACGGATTTTACATCTCCATTCAAGTCTATTATGAATCAAATCCGCATCGATATCTAAGACTCGTAAATCTCTAGATATTATCTCCTTCAAAATAGTCTTAGGTCTCCCTCAACCCTCTTGGCCCCATTGATTATCAAGTTCTCACACTTATGAACTGCCGCATGAGAAGGCCTTCGTAAAATATAACCATACCATCGAAGTCTATCTTCTCTCACTTTATCACTAACTTCCGCTACGTAGACTTTTTCTCAAATATGAGCATTCTTATTTTTTCCAACCTTGTAGCCACGTATTCATCCAAACATCCTTTATACTAAAACACAGAACCCAGATATTTAAATTGTTTGAATCTGGGACTAAAACTCCATCCAATTTAACCTCTTATTCTTACTTCTTCCTTAAACTGAACTCATAGTGCCTAATAAAGGTACGCATGGATACAATAATAACGATTCAATGTCCAAAAATGTACATCAAACTTTCCAATTAAGCAGAATGTCTAATTAACAGGGAGTTAAACAACATAAATTTGCAACTATGGTAGCATCAATAGAGAATTACAAATGGTTAACATCATTCGCTGCACAATCTAGAATTAGAACATATCGATTATTGCTCAGGGATAAAATGCCGAAGTCAGGACACAGGACCCATGCTGACATTACAGTATTGACAAGCGTTAGCATAAAAATTTACTTGTCATACATGCTACATGTATCAATTTCGAGTAAAATGTGTTCTTTCATGCCCGTGTGCTATTACGCTTCTGATGCAAGGACCATCCTAGCTGTTCTAGAATTAATTATGTGTTCTTATTATTTTAGGATTCTCTTAATTGTTTAGGAAATTTTCTTTTATTTATTTATTTTTTTTTGTTCTCTATTTAGGATTAGTTATTAGTCACCTAATGTATTTAGGATTACTATTTAGTAAGTTCTACTAATTAGGACTCTTCTTGTTAAGTAAGGAATAGGGTAAGGCCTAGCTAATATAAATAGGACAGTTGTAGGCTGATGTACACAGTTTTATTGTTATTCTATTAGAGAAATATTCAGATATCTGAATTCTGAAACTACCTTTACGATACCTGTGTTTTTTCCTCTACAATTTTTCTAATCTAGCCCTTATTTGTTGAGATATTTTTGCCCTACACCCTTCCCCTGCATCAGCTTCTGATGTATATAGCAACCATCAAGCCATCCAAAGCTATTTTAATTGGTACACTTCAAAATTTTGTCTAACCCAGTTCAGAGAGATAAATGTGCAGACTGCCGCAATGAACCACAAATAGAGAGAAGGTATTGCAAGATGTTTCCAAGATATTCAAATTTAAGGGCTAAGTGTTCTCTTTACTTCACGATACATTCCTTAAACCAACTATAAGATACAGTTGAGGATTATTTTACTTTACTAAATTTGGTCTTAGGAGCTAAGCAACCTAATTTTTAGAAGTTATTATTACCATAAATGAAAGGTAAATTTTGCCTAAACAAGCATCAACAAATCACAAAATGGAAGCAATCAATAAAATTAGACATTATACTTCAGTTATATAACTTAGAACAAACAATATAAAATATTATAAAGGATGTAATATAAACCTTTGGCAAGTGCTTTTGTTTCAGGAACAACCTCTCCAGTTGCAAGATTGACATGAGAAACAAAGCTTGATCCTATGGCTTGCATTGTCTCAATCAGTAGCTTTGGTACAAGGCTCTTGTAATCTTCAGGAAAAGCAACTGCACACCTGCAATTGTATTCAACAAAGAGAAAAAACAAAAATGAATAACAAGAAGGCATTGATATATCATCACTAGCAACAGGAATTCACTTTTTCAAGATTTTGTGCCAACTGCTAAAACTGTTCAGAGTATAACATATTTAATCACCTACATAAACATGATAAAAAGTTTTACACTAACAGATTTACGTGATCACTCTTTCTTGTAATAACAGAACAGAAGTAAATTGGAGCAAAATACACTGCCAGAACTAAATGGCATATTCAAAAAATATGTACAATGATTATTTTCGAATCAGATTCTATCACAGAGAGTAGCAGTCTAATTTTTCAATGAAGACTCAGAAATCTCAGAAGTGAATCCATATATCACTCAATCAGAAACTTGAAAAAAAAAAAAAAACACGTACCACTTCCATTCTTGCTCAAGATATAGCAGCAACTCATCATAGAAACTAGGCAACCAACTCGAGAACAAAATTGTAGGCAAATCATTGTTGCTAGATAGCCTTGCCATTTCATGATCCTCGCTTGCAAGCTTATTAGCCCGTTGTCTTGAGTCAAATTTTTCCCAAAGTTGTTTTATGGGCTTTAAATGAACTTTTGTATAGTGCATCTCTAGAGACCTAAATCTCCCAATGCGGATGAGAATTCCACGCAAATCTTGTGCTGTATCAACCTGCTTTATAGCAAAAGGGTAAGTACATAAAATAGTTCATCATACTCCTAGATTGAGTGACGCCACAAAGGAATCAAAAGCAACCAGTGGCTAAAGCAGTATTCACAACAATGCATTACCTTGCGATTGGCCAATGCATCTGTTAGACGAGGCTGTACCATCGCATCTAGCCTATCCTCCAGGACCTCAAGTTGCTTCCTCACATTAGCAAATTCAGCAACCTGATGACATAGAATTAATCTCAAATGAATTAACTAACAAACATAAAGCCATAAAATCTTATGTAACAAACATAACACATGACAAAATATACAATCAGCTAAAAGAATTACCTCTCCTACTGCAGACAAGCAATGCCTCATGTTGGCCAAAGTTTCTGCAGCTCGGGGAAGATCACCGCTAGCAAATACATCTTCCACAGTCGAGCTTAGCTGAGTTAGACCAGCTGCATCCTGTTTATACAAAACACAACAGAAAGTGGTTTGTATTCAACTGCATTCATGATCTGAATTTATTTTCAGAAATAGATGCAAAATTAACCTGTAAAGTGTCATATGCGGCTTCCATTCTCTGTTTGACAGTATCAACTTTAGCAAGTGCAGCTATAGATTCCGCCGAGGACCCCTCTGCCTAAACACGATCCCAAAAATTGATAAGCCATATCACAATTAAGATTTTTATGTATAAACACCCGATGTAGAATTAATTATTGAGGTTCTAACGTCGGATTTAATTGCCCGTTGAGAATGCTAATCAAATTAGATTAAATCAACATAAAAATTCAGTGATGCACAAGACAGAGCTAACCTTCTTGAGTTTCTGGAGAATTGAAGAGACAGAAGTTCTGAGGGAAACGGCATCGTCACGGAGGCGAATGACATCACGAGTGGCGCGCGGGACACGGAGGAGAGAAGCGGCGCTTTGTTCTTCCAGAGAGATGGCGATCTCCTCGGAGACCATCTGAAGCTTCATCTCGAGATCCACCAAGTGCTTGTCTAGTGATTCCTGCGGGTGGCGACTCTTGCAAGCAGAATTGATCCATTTCTTCGGATCGAATTTCTCGTCCGAAAATGGACCTAGATCTAGCATCATTCTTCTTCAGTGTTTCCTGACTCTACTTTACTGTTGAGTATTCATGAATACCGAATGAAATGGCGTCGCCGTTCCCTATTACATTTCCAGGATGGAAAATTACGGTGTTCTCTCTTTTCTTTTTCCCACCAAACTACAAATTCTTCTTCATATTTTTTTTTTTATAAGCCTTGTTTGGAAATATGCAAAAGAGGGTGAAAAATAAAGGGTTTGATGTAATTCTATTTTTTAAGGTAAAATATTTTGTTTGTTTAGATGAAAAATAAAAGGAATGAGGTAAAATAAATTTATTTTATACTTAAAAATTTTTCTCTTAATTTAAAAGAAAAATAAATATAACTAAAATTTTCTCTTATTTTTTTTCAATCCAAATAAAAATTGTAAAATAAAATTATTTTAACTCTCACTTTATTTTACATTCTTATTTTACTTCCCATCCTTATTTTACACTCTCAAAAATTCAAACAAAGCATTAAAGAATAAAATTACTATTATCTCTATTTTTATCAATTTTTTACCTTGAAATACTTTAATTTACCTAACCTAATCCATAAAACTATCAATACCAAACTTGAATCTAATGATATTAATTTTAATGTAAAGAATTGATAAAAACGAAGGTAGTACATATTTAATCAAAACAATTTAACTCTTTTTCTCAAAAAAAAAAATTAACTCTGTTTGATTATGATAATTTGTTCATTGTTCATTATAATCTGTTCCAATAAAAACTAATTGTGTTGTAACGCCTAAGTACAGAAAACAAAAGCCAAATAAAAATGTGTAAATTGAAAGGGAAAAAAAGGAAAAGCAGTTTTTTTTTTGCTTTTTTTTTTTTAGGAAAATAGGAAAACCAGGTTAATGACCCGAAATTAATTATTAAAATGGGGTGGCATTCTCAAAAAAAAAAAATTAAAATGGGGTGGTGTCATTTTGATGCACCAAATTTCTTGTGTGCTTAAAAAGATTTTGTGCGTTTATATTCAAAACTTAAAGACATTTTTCAATCTCGAGTACTTATTTTCTTAATTCTTTTTTTTGGCAGATTATTTTCTTATATTTCATACTGCTAATAGTTTTGTCCAATGATATTCTTTTGTTTTACTGTTGAGTTCTATTAATAGGGAGGAGGCAGAGTTTGGCGATCTCGTCTGGTCTATTGGAAGTCGGCTCCAACAGTCTTACATCTTTTTTTTTTTTCCTGAATTGAATTTTTTTTTTTTTAAATTGTGATAAAATTTATTGACCTGTAAAACTCAACCCGCTAGCTCAGTCAGCTCAGCTATGATAAATGAGCCCAAATATCCAGTATGCAACTATCGAAAGAAACCCGCAAAACTGTTGGGCTGCCAAAGACTATGGCCCGTCAGTTAAAAACCATTCCTATTTGGTTGTAAACGAGTTTCAATTTCACTTGAAACCACTTGCATTCCATCACGGTTTTATAGTCGGGATGAGTGATACTATCAGTAAAAGCTGAATCCACAGCTAATTAAATTACCAATAAAAAATATTATTAATATCAATACTGAAACAACACAGGAACATGTCTGATATTTTCAGCCCCACTCACATCATACAAAAGCAACAAATAAAAAGACACAGGAGGGACATGAAAAATATGTAAGCCAAAAACTAAAGAATGTACCATAATTCGCCAAACAGTCAACCACTCTATTCAGCTCACGGTAAACATGAGAAATAGCCACTACCCAATCCCTATGAAGCATAACTTTAATATGATAGAGCAATGTTTAATTTTTAATAGTAAGGAATTTTTATAAAAACATCCGCTACTATTTTTTTTTTTTTTTGTTTCAACTTATAAAAAGAATAATAAAACTTGCGGACAACTTAGAATTTTTTCATTATCACAAATTCACAACTGAACAGGCCTTAATGGGGGATCCATGTTCAAGAATGGGTGTCACTTCAACCCATTTTATTTTTCATTTTCTTATATTTTTTATTAACTACATGACCTCTCAAAATTTATAAAATAACCTCATATGATCCCTTTAAA
>CATIWJ010122891.1:0-11384 GCA_949640765.1 Croton laevigatus | reverse complement strand
AGAAGGAATTTATAGTGGTTCGGCTATAATCTTGAGCCTACGTCCACTTCTCCAATCCTAGAAAGGAATTGGGTTCCACTAAACACAAGTAGAAATACAAGAGGTTTTAGGAAGTTCACCTCAAACTTAGAGTTTATAGCTCACTCCAAACTTAACAGAAAATTAAACAAGAGATGAGTTTAAAGCTAACTCACAACTATAACAACAAATGTTGGATTTAAGGATTACCCAACAAACACTAAGCAAAGAGATTAATTTGAATGAAAGAGAATTAGGGTTTTTGAAGTTGAATGTGCAACAATCAGTGCCTTAACCCTACTGATACAAAGTGGGGTTATTTATAGTCAAAAACCAAAATATGGCCGTTTGAAGAATATCTGAAAAAGCTGTTTTTTTGCATATTTAACTGGGTCGCGACCGAGACTCCCATGTCGCGGCCGCGACTCATCACGCTTCCTCTGAAAAGTCTGAAAAGTTGAGAATATTCTTCTGGAGTATCTGGCAGCATCTGATCTGTCGGCCAATAATTTAATTGCACGTGGATGGTCTCGACCGAGACTTCTTGGGTCGCGACCGAGACTTGTCACGTAGGCATAACGGCTCTTTTGAATTTTGAAAGTTTCGGGCGAGACATTTGAAAGTAGCGAAACAGTTGAAAATTTTTTTGATGAGTCTCGACCGAGACACTTGAGTCGCGGGCGCGACTTCAGTGCTGAGGCTGGATCTCGAGCGAGACTGTGGCGAGACTTCTGGGTCTCGACACTTCCAGGGGCTTTGAGAAATTTTCTGAATGTTGAGTCTCGGGCGAGACTGATTTGTCGCTGCGAGACTGAGGTGCTGAGACAGTTTCTCGGGCGAGACCTGTTCGAGACTTTCGAGTCTCGACACTTCCAGGGGCCAAAGGAATTTTCTGAATTTCTTCCTTGGTTGAGTCTCGGGCGAGACTGATTAGTCGCGGTCGCGACTATTCTGCAGTAACTGGAACTTGCTGATTTTCTTATCTGTTTCAACTTGGATTGCTTTGAAATGTTGCATAATTGCTGAAAACACAATAATATACTTGAAACAACATTAGTAGCTTCACAAATTCAAGTATAAGTTTGTCAACTAATCAAAACAAGAGATTTTGAAACTAAGGCACAACATTATTTACTTCACTCTACAAGATAAATAGAAAAACTCCAAGATAAGGAGCCAACTGACAGATGGTCATAAACCCAGTAATAATAGTACAGTTGTACGACAAGATAGTTAGGCTCAGGTCATGGCAGGCCAGGGCTATATAGCAAATAATAGTAGCTTGGCGCTACAATAATTGACAGATGGGTAGCGATACTGCTGACGGATGGTGTATAACGCATCATACTCTTATCATTTAGTTCAACTCAACCAAGTAGAGCTTTAACATTTGAAAGTTCATTTGACTTTTGACAAACCAATGATCAACGGATGGTAAACAATTGCATACTTTTATTCCTTTGGTCCATACTTGGTTACTTGAACACATTTTTAACATTTCCTTATGCATTTTAGATACCAATTGCCCTTACTTGAAAAATCATAAACATAATGGGGATGGAAATTGAAAAATTTCACCTCGTTTATCAAGAAGGGAGTAGTCCAAGTTAAAGTGTGAGTTACAACATTAGCAAATCTATCCAGTTACAAGGTTGGAACATTCCACGTTACAAGTAGGCAAGGAAATCTACTTTTTTTAAGTCTCTTGTGGAAATTTGGCAAAAAAAAAGTCTA
Source organism: Croton laevigatus (assembly GCA_949640765.1). Taxonomy (NCBI): domain Eukaryota; kingdom Viridiplantae; phylum Streptophyta; class Magnoliopsida; order Malpighiales; family Euphorbiaceae; genus Croton; species Croton laevigatus. The sequence goes on along the minus strand of CATIWJ010122891.1, from coordinate 9,632 downwards.
TTATGCCATTTTTATATGTTTGGTAAAAGAAAAAAAAAACCTCAATAAATATGTCACTTATTAAATTTTAATTCCATCAATACTTCTCCCTCACATTTTTCAACACATTTTTTTAATATTTCCTGAAGTTTCTTAAAGTATGCTTTTACTTTTACTAGTAAATAAGAGAATATAAATTTATATTCTTATATGAGATTTGTATAAATTTATAATTTTATTTTATTATTATTATTTTCTGACATTTATTCATGAAACTTGTATTTTGCTAGTAAATAAAAGAATATAAATTTATATTCTTATTTGAGATCTGTATAAATTTATATTCTCAGTTTATATTTCATATTGTTATTTGTTTATGTGACTTATATATTGCTAGTAAATAAGATAATATAAATTTATATATTTGTATGCGATTTGTATAAATTTATCATTTCAATTTACTTTTTTTTTTAGTTGTCCATGGAACTTGTGTTTTGCTAGTAAATAAGAGAATATAAATTTTATATTCTTGTATGAATTTATATTTTCATTTGATATTTCATGCTGTCATTTGTTCATAGGATTTATCTTTTGCTAGTAAATAAGAGGATATAAATTTATATTCTTAGTTAATGGTGGCTGCAGACTTATATTTTACTAGTAAATAAGATAATATAAATTTATATTCTTTGTGAATTATGGGTGACAGTTGAAGTAAATAAATTTATATTCTGATGAGCATACAAGAATATTTTAAAATTAATGTAAGAATATTTTAAAATTACTGTATTATGATTAGGGGGTTTATAATGTGATTAAAAAAAAATTGAGTTAGCAAGAAATATTCAAACAAATCATCTAAAAAAATACTATTCTCGCGTTTACATTTCTCTTCTTAGATGTATTTTTTAATTTTTCACATTTTTATTTATAGTAAGTTTTGTAATTATTTATTATTACTACCTCCGTATTTTATGATTCTTTACATTTCCTTTTCATTAATACCAACACAAATCACTTTTTCACTAATACCAAGACAGAAATAATAATAAAAAATTACTAATCCTCTAAAAACTTATTTTTTCACCAATACCAATAAAAAAATAATACTAAATAATTACAAAACTTACTATAAATGGAAATGTAAAGAATCATAAAATACACTAAAAAAGGAAAATGTAAAGAACCATAAAATACGGAAGTAGTATTTTTTACTGATATAGGTAAAAAAATAAATTTTTAAAGAATTAATAATTATTTATTATTATTTTTACTTTGGTATTGGTGAAAAGCTATTTTATTAATATTGATGAAAAGTAAATATGAAAAAAAAAAAAGAAAAAGAGGAAAGACAGAAATTAAAAATAGTGGAGACTACGTTGAGATATGGAAGAGAATACAATAAAACGCCGAGATACGGAAGAGAATTGGATAAACATTACGAGGGTATATTAGACAATAAACATAAAAAAAAATACTACTTACTTAAATAATACTTTAAAAAGGGCCGAATTTTCTATGGAAAATTTGGACGAGGCCTTGGAAGTTACGTATTAAGAAGCATGGAAATCTAATTTTTTCGTTTTTATAGAACAATTAAATCTAATTATTTTTTAGAAAGGAAATCTAATTATTAATGAAGTGGTGATAGAAAATCTATTTTAGGGAAGGAAATCTAATTCTTGTTAATGGCTATCCTAATTATATTCAAATAATTAAGTAGCTATCCAACCACAATTAAATATTAGGACATGCTGGCTGCTTTTTAACCTTATAAACATTTAACATGTTCATCAATCATCAAATTTTTAATGTGCAAAACAATAAACAATCAAATTGTAAAAACAAATTTATTTATTATTTATTTAGGGCGGTGATGCAACTTGCAAGTGTGGCGGGCCAGCGTAAATATATTTTTATTAATATCTTTTTTCTTTAAAAAAAATTGAAGATAACAATATCTTTCAATATTAATTAATAATTAAATTCAATAAAACTTTTTTTAAAAAAAAAGTTTAATATTCAAACAACAAGTTCAAATTTAGGCATTAGATTCGAAGTTGAGTGCATTAGGTTAGAAATTTAGGATGACAATTTATTACATTTTGGTGTTTTGGAATTAAGCATAGAGTTATGCTAGGCCTTTATGGGCAAACTGAAGTGTAATATTGATGCTAGTTTTGTTGGTTGGCAAAGGCGAGCAGGGGCTGGAATGGTTATTCGTGATTCTACTGGAAGCATGGTGGCAGCTAAATGTTTGGCAATAACTTTAGCTATGTCGGCTATGGAGGCTGAGGCAATCACTTGTCGAGAAGCTTTGTCATGGATTAAAGAACTTAATTATCAAGATGTGGGGGTTGAATTGGATGCAAAATTGGTGGTGGACCAGATAGAATCTTCAATATGCAATCGTACTTCTGTTGGTTTGATAATTGAGGATTGTAAAATGTTAGCATCTAGTATTGGGGGTATTTCTTTTTGTTTTGTTAAACGGTCTGCGAATGAAGTCTCTCATACGTTAGCGAGAATGGCTTCTTCTACGACACCAGTAGGAGAATGGGTTACTGATCCTCCTGCTTTTCTTCGCGAGGTTTTACTTGCGGATTTAGTTTAATGAATTAATATTCAAAAAAAAATCTTTTTTTTTTCCTTTTTTTTCACATAGGTGTAAGGTAGGGGAGGTGGATGTCGAATTCAAGACCTTATGGACCGAATTGAGATGCCTCCCACTTAGCCAGTACTTGACACCCCAAAGTTATAATTTTAATATAACTTGCTTCTTTTTTTTAATTAACGTTTAAATTTCTGTATCTTAAAAGTTCATAAGTTGAATTTTCTTTTAAAAAAAAGTTCACCATTTTATTTTAGGAAATGCTGTTTGTCTCTTCTCGCATATAATATTTTTGCTTTTTTTATTTTTTATTTTACACTTGGCATGGTAGATTGTTTATACTAAGTCCGAGATCAATTTCTATAGTCGATACTTCGCAGAATTTCACTCTGTATTGTAAATTAAACATAAAATAATTGAGACCGTTGAATTCGTAGTCATATAAAAATTGTAATATAGAGTCGATTTCTGTGAACTGCTACCCCATAAAATTGATTTCTGAACTCAGTATAAACAATTTACCATGCCGAGTTGGACAAAAAATGAGATTGCGAGAACTGTAGCAAAGCCTTTTTATTTTTAAAACGACACCATTAATTAACTTTAAAAAAATAAAATATATAATACAAAATTTCAAAAAACTAAAGAGACTGTATTTTTTCTTTTCGAAAAAAAAAAACTCTCACTAGGAATATGTAGATACAATTTTTGAAGTAAATAAAATGAAAAAAAATAATAATTAAATATAAAGTTTTTTAATATATTTTTATTTATTCATGTAAGGAGATTATATGTGGATTTGTGTAGCTATTTATTTTTCCAGGAAAAAAAGAATTATATATGTGAAATATATTAAATATAATAATAATAAAATTTAATTAATAATAATATGTTAAAATTATTTTTTAAAGAGATAGTTAATAATTATTTAAAATGGTGGAATATCTATTAGCTTCTGCATTTAATCACATTTATCATTTTACATAATTAACACTTACACCAATATATTTCATATTAATTGTTTTGAGGTCTCTACCTTAAAAAGTTTGTTGAACACTTAAATTCTTTCATAAAAAATCTTTCCTTTTCCATTAACCCTTTTTTAAAAATAATTATTTTATCCTTTGATTTTATTTTGTGAAATAAACACTTTAATGCCAAACGAAGAAAAGCGAAAGATATAGAAGAAAAAATTATTTTTTAATGAAAAATAAAAATATTTTAGTAAAATTAAAAGTCATTTTTAAAAAAATTAATGTTAAAATTAAGTAAAAAATGAATTAAGTATTAACGGACGGACCAACCCTTTTTAGGAGAGGTTCTAGTCGCATGCAATTTTATAACTTTTTATATCAAAATGACCTTAAGTTTTTATTTTAAGTTCAAAATATATATTTATTTATAGGGCACCCACACAACGTTCTCTACCACCTCTCGAACCTGGATTCTTCACCATTTGAGACCATAAAATACTAATATAAAACATAAAAATGTAAAAAATAATTAGATAAAAATATTGGAAGTTAAGTTTATTTATGCAAATTAATAATTTTAGCTTGAAAATCCATTTGGCTAAGTAGTAGTAGTACTTTATTATCTAGTCCCCAGATGAAAGTAAATATTTGTTTGATACAAATAATAAGAGGCAGCAGCAGCAGCAGCAGCAGCACATCCTTTGACTTTAAAGAGAAATAGAACCACCACCTACCTAGCCTTTTGTTGTAAATCCTTGGAAAAAAGATAGACCAACCAACCGCAATCTACGTGCATAGACCTTTGAGTTGTTCTCATCAGATTCTACCAAACCAAATGCCAACTAATTAATTGGGAAGTTATAAAGTCATATCCACAGAGCTTTTGAAATTAATGTGTATTATCTACAATTTTACCATATTTCAAAAATAATACAAAGTCATTCTTCTGGACACCCTTATCAACATTTGGTGGACACAAAAATTTGTGGACCAAACTAAAATGATGTTTGAGTTGTAGTAATTAATTAGTGTTAGATTAGAGAATTTTTCACTAAAAAAAAAAACACTGTTATAAAAATGATTTTATTTATCCTAAAATCATAAATTATGCGTTCAATCCATACTAATCCTAAACAAATTAAAATTTAATGGTAAATGATGAGTGCACGGATCATTACACAAATAATAGAGTGGGAATATGGGTGTTGTACCCTAAGAATTGGAATTGATAAATTAAGCACTAAACTTATTCTATTGTCAAATGTCTAAGCAACCAATTTGGATAATCTTTCAAAGTATTCAAATAGAAAATCACATTCAAAATTAAGACCAATAATTAATGAGATTTAAGGATTTCAATCAATATATAAATCAAGGCAATAGACAATTCACCGATATACCTATAGAGCTTTATAACTTACTGCTCAACTTTTATCCTAAATTCATGCAGTTGTGGATGCTTATCGTTATGTCCAAATCTCTCATTTTTACTCTAAATACTTTTAAAAATTGTCCACCAATCAAAATACTTATATAAACATTAAAATAATAAAATAATATTAAAAACACATAAATATAATATTTAAATTAAAAATTAACAAAAACATAATAAAATTATATACAGTTCACTTCCTAATTATGCTAAAAATACAATAAACTAACATCTTATCAGTAAAATCTAAAAATCCCAAAAGAAAAATAGATGAACCTCCCCACCATTTGTTGATTTGATTGGAGAGCATTTGGCACTTTCTTTTGATGCGAGTAGGCCAATATTAAGTACGGAAGAAGGTCTAAATATGATGAGTTGGCCGGATTTTCTTTCCAGCCAAACAGAAAAGCAGGATTCCTTCATTACACATTAATTTAAAAGCCTATCAAATCAGACTCATAAAATTACATCAATCATTACTGTTCCATTAACTCTAAAATATTACTGTCTCCAAATTCAATATCCCACGTGTCCGTCCTACCACTCACTCATGTCGGGAACTTGAAAATAACTAAAACCTTCCTTCCTAGCCTTATTTTTGCATATAAATTTTTTAGGTATAACATGCCTACCATTTTGGCTCTAATTTTAATTAAGTCTTTAATACGTGAGTTGGGACACTGATAATTTATATAAATTCTTTTTTTTGAGCAAGCATTTATATAAATTATAAAGTTTAACTATTACAAAATCACTCAATGAATTATGTTTATTCTTTTTTTGTTGTTGTTTCAAATAAGTCATTTGTATATAATACAAGCAAATAATTGTCAATATAAAATTAAACAAAGAGTCAGTAAAATGACTGTTAAAAAATATTACTAGTTCAATAAATTAACCATTACATCATAAAATTAAAACAACATTGAAAAATAACTTGCAAAAAATCAAGTAGTAGTTTTTAATATTATTAAAAAAATTGTAATGGAATCTGGAACAATCTACGACCGATGAAAATTAGCAACGAAAGTAGTTAGGCGAGTGGGACCCAAATAAGTACGTGGTAATTCTGAGAAACTGAAACATGGCAACTTCGTCCCCACCATCGTAATCTATATCATCCACACATTCTTCATCATCATCGTTCAACGGCGTTAGATTCATTTAGATTTCCCAAAATAATTAAATTGAAGTGCTCAACTCAACTATGGGTTGCTTCTCTCACTTCCTTTCTTAATTGCAGTTAGCCAGGTTTGGACTTGCTATTCTACTTACCAAACCACATGGGTCCAGTGTCACTATCAACCCATTCTTCCCCTTTTTTTTTTTTGGAAAAAAAAACCGACCAATTGTACAAAAATATCATATTTTATGTTTTATCATGACTCTCCTTATAGCCCTCACAATCAAGAGTATTTTTTCTTTTTTCTGATTCCTTGAGTCAAGATTTAGATTAAGGAATAATTGGTGATTGAAATTGTATAATTTGACATAGTAGAGTTTATGTATGTCTTGATTAATTTCTTTAGCAATATTAGACGTTCAACTACTAAAAGTTAATGGGAAGCTTTAGAACGCTAGTTTGAACCTAAGTGGGGACTTCCACACCAATACCAAACAATATATGAACTTTGCCAAAATCTTTCTCAGCAATGACGATTTAAGACCTTCTTGCCTATAAAAAAAAAAAAAATTTCATCTAGTAAAAATTAATATTAAATAATGTCATGCGGTATAAGTTGGGTTACCAAGATTATATATTATACTAAGATGGAAACCAAAACGCATTGTGTTACATATAGGGCTGCAAACAGCCGAGTCGAGTCGAGCAGAGCACTGACCTGCTCGCGCTCGGCTCGTTTATTATTGATCCGAGCTCGAGCCGAGCTTTTATCGATCGAACACCGAGCGGCTCGCGAGCCGCTCGTCTTTTTACATGTATTTTTTCAAGCGAGCCGAGCGCTGGCCTGCTCATGCTCGAACGAGCCTGGATTTTTCGCTCGCGCTCAGCTCGTTTATTATCGATCCGAGCTCGAGTCGAGCTTTTATCAATCGAATAGTTACATGCCACTTTTCTTTAACATTTTATAGTTATTAATGAGTTCTATATCCTATCCTTTATCTATTCTTCTTCCAGTAAATTTCCAAATGTTAAACTTTTTTATTTTAAATTTCCAATAACCACTATTTTCTATTTTTATCTAATTTTTTTTTGTCATCTTTATTCAAAAATATTTTAGTCTCCCACCATTTATAATATCTTGCACTTTTGGGTCGAGCTACCACTAGACAAATTTAACTATTTACCTTCCCTTATTTTTAAAAATAATTTATGGTTAGAAATCTTTAAAATTAAAAATATTCCTTTTTTCACTCTTTCAATCTTTTTGTGCGAGTATTTTATGATCAATTACTGATGATATCACCCTTAGAACGGTCAACCCCGAGCTCACCTCCCAAGAGTTCGGCCACCTAGAGATCGGCCACATAGAGTTTGGCCAACTAGATGTTGGCCACAGAGTTTGGCCATCGGCCAAAACCAGGACATCGGCCCCGACAGGCATCAGAGCTATCACAGAGTTGTCCTGGCCCTAAGCCATCATAACACTGCAAAGTTGTCAGAGTTGTCGGGAACTCTTCCCTATAAATAGCCAACCATTCTCCACAAAAAATAACTCCTCTCTCCACTCCAATATATTTTCCTCTGAGCCGATTTCCTACTAACTTAAGCATCGGAGTGCATGCCTAAGGGCAGCGCCCGACCTCCCTTTCTCCTTCTTGTAGGTTCGGTTCAGGAAAAAGAGGACATCGGCCCTCTTCAAGGTGTCCCTCGGGTGACTCAGAATTATCATTGGTGCAGTGAGCGTGGATCACACCTTCAGCAATTCAATGATCTTTCCTGCTAAAAGCTCCAAAAAGTGGTTGAGCATGATCCCCAAGGATCATCCCTCCACAGAAGTTCGGCCAAGAACAGTAGTTCGGCTAAGAGCAGGAGTTCGACCAAGAGCAAAAGTTCGGCCAGGAGCAGGCGTTCGACCAAGAGTGAGAGTTCGGCCAAGAGCATGAGTTCGGCCAGGAGCCGGAGTTCGGCCAAGAACCGGAGTTCAAAAGTTCGGCCAAGAGCAGGAGTTCGGCCAAGAACAACAGTTCAGCCAGGAACAGGAGTTCGGCCAGGAGCAGGAGTTTGGCCAAGAGCAGTAGTTCGGTCAAGAACCGGAGTTTGGCCAAGAACCGGAGTTCAGGAGTTCGGCCATGAGCAGGAGTTCAGCCAAGAACATGAGTTCGGCCAAGAATAGTAGTTCGGCCAAGAACAGGAGTTCGGCCAGGAGTAGGAGTTCGACCAAGAGCAAGAGTTCGGCCAGGAGCAGGAGTTCGACCAAGAGCGAGTGTCACAGCTATTTTCCCACTTGGTAAAATTTGTAAGTAATTTTTATTAATTCAATAAAATTTTATTTTGCAGGAATTTACCAAGTTAAATCTCTGAATAATGATCAGGTCGAAGAAACGGACATTTTAAGTATAATATTGGAAATTTCGATACTGAGGGTATTTTGGTCATTTTGACCCTTATAAAATTTTAGGCTCGGAATTTAGTCTTGAAATATCAAAATTTGGAATCTAGGCATCAAGACGATCGATTTGAGTATAATATTAATAGGATATGAATATTTGTGAAATTTTACCCATGTTGGGTAAATGTCAGTAAATCGATTTTACCACTGTAAAATGGTAAAAATCATTAATAGTTGGCAGAAACTTTATAATTAAGGCTTGAAGATAAGATTAAGATAAGAATCTAGTCATCAACCAATAAGAATTTAAAGTGGGAGACAAATTAAGATAAATGTGATTAAAATAATTAAGGGTATTTTGGTCCAAAATTTATTTGAGTACTATTTGGAGGCCTATAAATAGACCCCAACCCTTAAGGGTCATTAGATTGAAAATAAGTTTGGAGAGGTTATTATAGTTAAAAGATTTTAAGAGTTTATCATTAAGATAAAAATTAAAGAAGGAGAAGGCAAAATATTCAAGTTGAAATAGGGTTTGATACTTTAACTTTGAATAAATACTTTCAAGTTTACTCTTCTTTCATTTTAAGTTCATTATTTGAGTTAAGTTTATTTATTTTCTTTAAGTTTGCTTATATCTTTATATACTATTATTTTTATTACTACTACCATTATTATTATTATTGCTGTTTTATTTTTATTTTACCAAACACCCATTTTAATTGTGGAGTTTTACTAATTTTATTATTTCATAACACTAACTCAATATTAAGTACCCATTAAAATTATGGAAATTCTATTTCTTTTATTTTAATAATGTTATATACTAAACACCCATTTTAATTGTGGGGGTTTTATTTTAATAATGCTATATATTGAATACCCATCTTAATAGTGAAGTTTATTTACTACTTTTATTATTACTTTTATTTTTATTACTTCTATTTTTTTTATTATTACTTTAACCCATTTAATTTGTGGAGATTTATTTATTTATTCTTTTATTTATTTATTTACTTACTTATTTATTTATTCTTTAATTTTATTTACTTTTTATATACCCATATATTTTGTGGGGTATTCATTCTTACTTTAATAAATGCTTATTTATTTTTAATTTTTTT
>CATIWJ010122726.1:0-41520 GCA_949640765.1 Croton laevigatus | reverse complement strand
ATTATTTAATAATTGGACAGTTAAATTTAAAGGAGTTTCAAATTAAAAATTTATATATGACAATTGGACTATTAGATGGACAAATTCTTGAAAAAATATCTTATGACTTTGGATATGGACAATGATATGACAAAGGACGGTTTGAGGACATAAAGAATAAGAACCCGAAAACTTAAAGAGACCGATGTTTGATACTTTGACTGTGGAAAGCTCTAAATTTTATTTTCATGCATCCTTTTTAATATTTGTGTTATTTATTTTTAAAGCTATTATTGGTTAAACTTTGCAATTTATGAATACTTTGCTATTTAAGATTTACCATGATTTATAAGTTTACTATGAAGTTAAAAGAATTATTATTTTAAAGTTAATGTTTGGTTTAATTTTAAAATTTATAATAATTTATTTATAACATAAGTAATTAAGATTTTCATTATAAAGTTGGAACCATTCATGTTTACAATAAAAATAATATTAAGTAATTATAATTATTTAAATAAATGATGTTTAAAATATATATATATATATATAAAAGTTTAAATAAACATTTGAGATTTTTATGTAATAGACTAAACTACTTATGTGGTTTGGCAAAACTAATAATTTGAGAAATTATAAGTATAACTAGGAGAAATTGATCATAAGTTATTTTTAATATTTTATTAAAAGTGATTTCTTTTTAAAAGCAAGTGTTTTAAAAAGATATGATTTAATAAGAGTTGGTATTTTGAAAGTAATTAAAAATATATATAAGTATATAAATTAAAAAAGTATATAAATTAAATTAAGTATATTTTTACTAAAGTATGACAAATTTAATAAATAATATAATATATATTTGCTAAAAGAGTTTTCAATAAATATTATAAAATTAATAAGGGTTTAAAATGAATTATGGGAAGGTATTTCAAATAATGAATTTAAAGTAAAAATTGTATTACATAAATATGATTGATGAATTTATTTATGAAATATAATTTTGAAATAAATATTTGATATGAACATGTTTATGAAAATATGATTTGGGATAAATATGAATGTTTTTTTGGAATGACTGTCTATGATTAAAATTATTGATTTGGAAAAATTAGAAATTATGAGAAAATTATTTTAAGCTGTATTAGGATTTCGTTGTATCGAGTTAATGTAAGGAATGATCAGTCACATTCTGAGTTTTTGATGTATGGCCATTGATTTGTTATGGCGACGGCCGTTGTGATTGATTGCGGTGACGACCGATTAATGTAGCCATTTGATTGGTGAGCAATATAGTCATTTGGTGTCTGCCATTTGGTGAGTTATCCAAAAGAAATAACGTAGACAGTTGGAAACATAGCCAATTGGTGAGTTTATTCTAAAGTAGATTTGTTTAAATATCTAATAAGCAAATCAAGCTAATTAAGTAAGTCAAGTAAGATTTTTTTTTAAATAACGTAAATTTTATTTATTTTAAGAGCAATTTTTATTTGATGAATATTTTATTAAATATTATTTAATATTTAAATTATATTTTTAATTTATGTATATAGATTTAAATTATTTATGCTTTTCATTAGTCAAAGTATCCACTGAGCGTAATTGCTCAGCAAGTTTGGTTTATTCTGAATTTGTAGGTCTCCAAAAGAAGTATAGAAGTTGAAACATTGGGGTACCACCAGAACAAGAACATAGATTGGCATATACTGTGAAGTTAAAATCAGCACAAGTAAAGCTAAAATAGAAGAAGAAAAAAAATGTACCCATATTTTGTAATAAATTTAGAATATAATCTGTATACCGTGTAATATGTAATGTGGCACAACTTGGTTCGGCTAAAAATAGTCGGATTAAGGGGTGTTATATAATCATCTTCTTTCAATTTCCCATTAACAACCACTTCAAGAATTATATCAAACACTTTTTGGAAATCAATGTTCATTCCCCGATCCATTCTTTCCACAAACTCAAGGATTGTTTGGTTCCGCTGATGGATACAGTTGATAGCTAATAGGAGTCCAACAGCTACCAATTAGGCATCTAGTAAATTTTCTAATACACAGCTGATTATGGGTGATCAAAATTAACCGAAAATCAATTTTCGAATCGAAACCGAACCGAACCAAAAAATCAGTTAATTGATATTTTGGTTCGGTTATCAATTTTAAACATATAAAAATTGAATTTTTCGGTTCGGTGGCCGATTTTGGGATTTTGAAAACCAAAAAGAAAACCCTAAATCCTAAACCTACTTCTCTCTTCTGCCGCATGTTTCTTTCTTTCTGTGTCTTTTCCATTTTTCCTATCTTCACTCTCATCTATCTGCCTCTCTCTCTTTCATTCATCCAGATTCAAGAGACATCCATGTTCTTCTTCTTCTTTAGTTGGTGTCCAATTGAGAAATAAAGATTTTTTTGCTGTCAATTTTTGGTCGAGTTTAAAGAAGAAGCTTTTGAAATTAATGAGTTCTTCTCTTGTCTAGGTCAGTTTACTTCTTAAATGATATTAATTTCTATTTTTATTTCATTATTTGGATGTTAAATGGTTCTGAAACATTAAGGGGGGTTTTTTTTTCATATTAGTTGTGGATTCTATAGCTTTTTGTTTAAAGATTAAGATTGTGATGAAAGAAAGTGGAGGCAATCTATAGGACGGCGGCTTGAAAAGATGGATCAGACAGTGGTGGGATCAGATCTGCTAGATAGCGGTATGGTTTTGAGCTTTGAAGAGAGTTCAGATCTGTAAATTTTTTAGGCATTTTTGTTTTGATGTTATGTTCTTAGAATTGTTTCAATTCCACGAATTGTTTCTACATTTTCATTTTGATTATTTCAAAGTTTCAACATTTTCTTCTTTTAAAATTTTTCTGGTTTATTCAAATGAAATTTTGATGTGGATTTGAATTTTAATATGGTTTTGGAAGATTTTAGCATGATTCATCTGAATGCTTATTGAATACAATAAAACTTGTGTTGTTTATGTTTGTTTGGTGAGTCTTGTTCATTTTTCCCCCTTCTTATTTGGGAATCATAATTTTAGTGTTCTAATTTTTGAAAAAAAAAATTTGTTGAAACCATGTACTGGTTAGTATTGTTATATACAAGAAGTTATTGTATTTGTTATAATCACTTGAAAAAATGGATTACATTTTGAAGTGCTTTGCTTTGTTTGAAAAGTGTTTGGGTACATAAGGTACCAAGTTTGCAGATTTGAGAGCTTATATAAGTGATAAATTCCTACCAAATTGTATTTATTGAGAGAATGATTCTTATGGTTTCTGATTGTTTCTTTTGGCGATGAATAATGTTGGATTTGTTGAGTTTCTTTGGAATTTTGCAGGGAAAATTCGGCTTATAACCGAAACTGAAATGAACCGAAAAAATCGATTCGGTTGACATTCAATTTTTCCCTTCGTCAGTTTAATTTTCGATTCTATTTTTTGAAATTTAGTTTTTGATAATCGAACAAAAAATTATCACCCTACAGCTGATAACTGATAGAACTACAAATCCTTTATGGATTCTATCAACTGCGTAAAGAAGCTTTTCATGAACCACTCTTATTTCTTTCGTTCAAAGACAAAAGTAACCCAACAAATTAACAATCTTCTATACTCAAAAGTTTGTTTAAGAGATAAGAGGGAGATCAATAGAAAATAATAACAACCTATTAACCAGGTTAGGGTGTCACAACTCAAACAAGCTTATCAGCTATCAGCAGCGACTGAGAATGGCTGTAGCGATGGATTTATCAGGAAATTATGGCAAAGAAAATAAAAGATCTTATTGGGGTGATGGTATAAAAGCAGCGGTGGCGTTGTTAACGAAAAAGAATACTAGATATTCTTCCTTGAGGGATTATTTGCCAAACGAGACAGCAGCTGGTCAAGAGTTGAAATAGGTCTTCTTATCCAATAGAAGAGATTCGAATAAAAAAAAAAGGATTTGAAATTGGCACTTGATAATGAGGAACTATATTGGGTACAAAAAGCTTGGAATAGCTGGCTGATATTGGGAGAAAAAAACACCTCATTCTTCCATGCCCAATTCAATCATAGGTTTGAGTTAATAAGATTAAGGGGATTCAAAATGAGACTGGCCATTGGATAACATCTAAAGGTCAGATTATTCAAACCATTCTCTTCTATTATCGGGATATATATTGTTCATCAATTACAAGGCCTTGTGATATTGGAGATTAGGGTATTCCTATCAAAGTGGACAATGAGATGAATTCTAGACTTATGAGAAAGTAACTGAACAGAAAATTCAAGAAGCAGTTTTTTAATCAGTCCCTCCAAAACTCCAGGAGTGTCACAGCCTAAAATATTAATTAGGGACTACAATGTATTTTTTTAATATTTTTGAAATTTAGTAAAAATATTCATAGACCAAATGAATTGGTTATTTTAAATGACCATTTGGTACTCAGGACGATGAGACGAACGTTTTGAGTATAATATTGTATTTTCCGACTCTGAGGGTATTTTGGTCATTTTGACCCTGAAAAAATTTTAGGTGTGGAATTAAGTTTCAAAATATTGATATTTGGAATCTAAACTCTAAGACGAGAGATTTAAGTATAATTTTGTTAGGATTTTATTTCGGGAGTGATTTTTTATTTTTACCGGCACCGGTAAAATACAGTGAAACTGTAAATCAAAATTTAGCCAGTAAAATTTGACGTAAATTGTCTGAATAGTGAAGGGTATTTTGGTCATTACTGTTAAAAGATATTTTAATAATTAATTAATTAATTAATTAAAAAAGAAAGGTAAGAGAAAAGTGATTTGAAATTTGAAAGAAGGTTTGGCATTTTGTGGATTGATTGGAAACAAACAAATGAGCAGATTAATAATTTTGATTTCTCTCGGAATGAAATATTAGTAGTGTGATTATATTAGATAAGGGAGACAGAAGAAAGAAGAACATAACTATTTTATTTTCTCTCTTCCATTTTCGTTAAAAAGAAAACTTATAGCCATATTTCATTTAGTTCATTAAATTTAGAAACTACAGCCATAAATCTCTTCCTGGGAGTCCAATAAACCTGTTGGAGCCAAGAAATGCCGCGACCAGTGGCCGGAGCACCGTTTTCTGATCGGGTCATCTATGAACCTAAGAAAGAGATCCGAAATATTCAACCTCAGATTCCTTCAGTCCCAGTAACTGTCCAGCAGCTTTGAGGCCACAGAACGACTGAAGGTGAAGAGAGAAACCGATCAGTGGCCATCTCGTTACTTGTAGCCGCCAGAAACATCGTTCTAGATCCGACGACTCGCGTGTGACCCATTTACAGGAATTCGGGCGAAGAAGATGATGGTTTGATTCAATGCCTGAGTCGGTTCGCCTGAATTGATTCAAGAGTCGGTCTAGGCAGCGTCCAAAACGTCATTGTTTTGGTCGGCGAATTCTAGATCAGCACGCTAGCTTTTTAAAAATCACGCAGCGACCCCAAAAGTTTCCTTCAATTTTCAATCAGGTCCTTCCTCCTAGTTTCCTTTGATAATTGACCCCCCTAAACTCACTTTATCTCTTCAATTTAGCCCAAACTCTTAATAAATTAATTAATTCGATTTTATTTTGATAAATTAATATTTTTGAGACCTAAATAAATTGTTAAAGCATTAAAATTGATTATAAAATGTGGTAAAATTATTAAATGAGTTTAATTTTGATATAAAAATATTTAGAGGTCAAATAATTAAATTAATTTATTAAAGAATTTGTTAATTAAATTAAAATTATTGATTGGTTAATAAAATTTTTTTTTGGAGTGTCAACTTAAAATTCATATTTTGGCAAAGAAATAATTAATTGGATAATTAAATTAAAAGAGTTCCAAATTTAAAATTTTATGGACAAATTCTTGGACAAATACCTTATGACTTTGGATTTGAACAATTATAGGACAAATGACAGTCCGAGAGAAATTAAGGACTAGGAACCGTGACGATGGAGACCGAGATTTGATACTTTAACTATGGAAAGCTCTAAATTTTATTTTCTTCATGGTTTTATTATTTTGCATTAAATTGAAGATATTATTTATGGTTTATTTTGCAATTTAAGTTTTGTTCGGAAATTTCATGATTTTACTTTTAAGTTAAATATTATTGATAATCAAGGTAATTAATTGAATTTTATTAATTAGTCGGAACCATCCATGTGGTTACAACAAAAATAATATCATCAATATTTTTATAAAATATATATTAAAATAAGAAATGATATTTTGGAAATAAATACAAGTAGTTTTAAATAATTAATTGAGATTTTTATTAATAGACTAAACCACTTATGTGGGTTGGCAAAAATAATAATTTTGAGAAATTATATATATGAATATAACTATGAGAAATTGATTATAAGTTATTTTTAATATTTTATTTCTAATTAAAAGCAAGTGTTTTAAAAAGATATAATTTAAGAAAAGTGGATATTTTTAAAAGTAAATATAAGTAAACAAAAGTATATATAAGTATGTTAATATAAGTATGTTTTTGACTAAAGTATGACAAGTTTTAATAAAAAAATATAATATATATTTAATAAAAGAGTTTTCAATAAATATTATGGAATTAATATGGCTTTTAAATGATTTATGGAAAGGTATTTTATATAATAAAAAAGTATTAATTTTGAAATGAGTATTTAAGATGAATAACTGATTTAAGAATGATATAAAATATTATTTGATAAATGTGATTGGAAATATTTATATTGATTATTTTTAATGATGATGTGATTTTTATGTTAAATATGATGATAAATATGGTTATAAAATAAATAATTATGATGATTGTGTAACTGAAAAATATGATTTTGAATTAATATAAATGTTAGAATGAGTTGATTTGAAAAATCGGAAATTATGAGAAAAATATTTTAAGATATACTAGGATTTAGTTGAACTGAATAAATGTAGGGTTGATCGATCATTCTCGGTGATTTATTTATGGTCATTGATTTGTTACGGTGACCGCCATTGAAATTTTTTTTACGGTGAAGACCGTTATTCATGCCTTCGGGTGTTTAGCCTTCGGGTGATTTATTCATGTCTTTGGGTGAATTATTCATGCCTTCAGGTGATTAGCCTTCAAGTGATTTATTGAGTTAATATAGGTTTATCTAAATATCTGGTAGAGCTAATCAAGTAAGTAAAGTAAGATTTTTAAATAACGTAATTTTATTTATTTTAAAGAACAATTTTTATTTGATAAATATTTTATTGAGTGCTGTTTAATATTTAAATTATGCATGTGCATTTAAATTATTTATACTTTTCATTAGTTAAAGTATATCGCTCAGTAAGTTTGATTTATTATGAACTTGTAGGTCTCCGAAAGAAGCATAGAAGTTGGAACATTGGGGTACTACCAAAACAATAACATAAAATGACATATATTGTGAAGTTAAAGTCAGCACAAATAAATCTAGAATAGAATAATAATAAAAAAAAATATACCCATATTTTGTAATAAATTTAGAATATGATATGTATACCATGTAATATGTAATATGGCACAACTTGGTTCGGTTAGAAATAGTCGGATTAAGGGGTGTTACAAGGAGAAGATGGTATAACAAGTTTTTTTTTTTTATTATTAAGCATTGCATAATTTTTTCACTCCAGGCGTCATACTGAAAAACATGAATCACACATTCATATCTGTAGTACCTAAGGTACCAAATGTATCCATTGTTAAGGATTTGAGGCCAATAGGGCTATGCATGTAAGTTACAAAATAATCTTAAAAATCTTAATAACGAGACTTCAGAAAATAATTTCGTCAACGATTTTAGAGAATCAAAGTAGTTTTATTAGTGGTCGATTGATTATAGACAATATTCTCCTCGCTTGTGAAGTGGTGCACTATTTGCTTAATAAAACTAGAGAAAAGAATTATGATTTTGCTCTTATGAGTGTGCAGAATGGGAGTATTTGAAGGCAAAAATGAAGGCCTTGGGCTTTTATAATCAATGGATAACTTGGGTAATGACTTATGTATCTAGTGTGTCACATTCAATTAAAATTAATGATGACAGACATAGATTTATCTTGCCTACAAGAGAAATAATGCAAGATGACCCAATCTCCCTTTTACTTTTCTTGTTATGTACAGAGGAGCTGACTTGTCTTTTGAATAAGGCCATGATGGAAAAGAAATTATCAAAGGTGAAGCTTAATAGATACTGCCCAACTTTAACACATTTAATATTTGCTGATGACTCCTTGATATTTAGAAGAGCCAATGTTGCGGAGGTGAGGAGGTTGCAGGGATTATTGAACTGTTATGTTGAAGCCAGTTGACAGAAAATTAATATGGCTAAGTCAGCCATTGTTTTCTTAAAAAAATTCATCGATGCAACTGAAATCTGAATTATCAGGCCTATTAGGAATTTCGTCAGTTGATGAGATTGATAAATATTTGGGGCTTCATTGTATCATGGATAGATAAAAAAAACTTACTTTCCAAAGTATTAAGGAAAGAATTAAGGTGAGGCTTGTGGGTTGGAAAGAAAAGTTTCTGTCTTATACTGGGCGAAAAATTTTAATTAAGGCAGTAATTTTGGACATTCCTCTCTATACCTTTTTTGTTTTAAGGTTCTGAAGGAACTCACCAATGATATTAACTCCATGGTATGGTTGTTTTGTTAGGGTCAACAATACGAGGAGTCGAAAATCAGCTTGATATCATGGATAAAGTGTTATCTCCATAAGAAAGATGGAGGTCTTGGGTTCTGAGATTGGGAGGTGATGAACTTGTCTTTATTTGCTAAATAAGGTTGGTGATTAATCTCCAATCTTTCATCTTTGTTAGCTAGAACGTTGAAAGGAAAGTGTTATCCGAATTCTGATTTCTTCTCTGTGGCAGCTCCTAAGAAAGCCTCGTGGGGATGGAGAAGTATCTTATTGGGCAGAGATGTATTAAAGCGTGATGTGAGATGGAATATTCAGAATGGTCCTATATTACAGTTTTCTCTGATAGTTGGATTCCGAAAGAGCATCCCTTTGTTGCTGATTATCGTTCAGGAAAAGACAGGGGCATATCCTGTGTGCACCAATTAATTAATTGGGAGAATAAAACTTGGAACCAAGCTTTGCTACAAAATAATATCTCAAAAAGAGATTGCGATGCTATTTTAAGTTTGCCAATTGCAAAATCCAACTAGCATGACAGATTAGTCTGATATTTTAAAAAGAATGGTATGTATTCTGTAAGATCGGGGTATAGAGAAGCTTTAAAGGTTATTTATGAAGAAGGAACTCAAGTATTGAGAGCTGATATAGTGGATACTGATTTCCCATGGAAGCATATTTTGGGGTTGTGTTGTCTGAAGAAAATGCAGGTTTTCATATGGAGATTTCTTGAAAAAAAAAAAGCCTAGTAGTTGGAGTGAATCTGGTAAAGAGATTGAAGCATGGTTGTGATTTGTGTGGCCTATGCGATGAATTGGAGGATGAGAAACACCTTTCTTCAGGTGCCCTTTTACAAGAACTGTATGGTTGGCTTCTCATTTGGGCTTTTAAAGCTGATAGCGTAATAGATAACTCTTCACAGCAAAATTGGATGAGCTTAATGGAAACTGTGAGGAAGATGGAACTAGATGATGAAAAAGTGGGGCTCATTATTTTTCTGATGTGGTAACTTTGGAAAGCCAAAAATAAATATTATTCTAATTTCCAAATGTCTGACCCAAACCAGATAATGGCACTAGCTGTTAATAGTTGGTCAAAATTTTGTTCTATTGAGAAGTTAGATGGAACAACTGCTGCAAGAAACAATGTTACTAGTGATAAAGTGAGCTGCTCACTAACATGTTGGTGTCCTCGCCCATTGTTGTATCTTAAGTTGAATATGGATGCGATAGTTAATATCCAAAAAAACATAGGAGCTATTGCAATTGTTGTAAGGAATTGTAAAGTGATTTAATTGACTAGAGGGTCCAAACAATTGAAGTATTTGATTGATCCGCTTTTTTTAGAATTAGTTGCAGTCAAAGCAGCATTGGAATTATGTATGGAGAAGGAGTAGAGCTGATGTATAATTAAGACTGATTCAAAGTCAGTGGTGGACGCTGTTAGTGGGGAAGGTTCATTAAAGTGTTAAGCTTAAGATATATTGGAAAATATTCGACATATACTAAAAAGAAATATCTATATAAGTTGTAAATACATGTCAAAAAATTGTAATTATTTAGTTCATTTTTTGGCAAGATTTGCTTTAACATTAGATTTTATTTGTAATCAACAGGAGCACAAACTGTTAACTTGTAAGTTGCGGAAGTAATAAATAGAATGATGACATTTTCGTTGAAAAAAAAAACTCTGATCACCTTTTTTCTTCTTCTTGAAAAGAAAAAAAAAAAACACTTACTACTCCCTTCGTCCTATAATAAGTGTCCTAACTTCCACTTATTTTTGTTCCATAATAAGTATTTCATTCCTAAATTATAACAATATTGGGTAGTGATTTTTTTTTATACGATTGAAATATTAATAGATAATGAACTTTAGAAGTTGAACAAATATTTAATTGAAGCGTATATTAGTCATTCAATAATAAAATTTTATATTTATAATATTATAATTACATTTCCTTAATACTTATGAAAGTGAAAGTTGAGACACCTATTATATAAGAAGGGAGTATAATTTTAATAGAGAAAAACACAAAGCCATCACTTTTTAATTTTTGTTGACAAAAATAACCCCATTTAATGTTTTTTACAAAACTAATACTCTTTTTCAAAGATTTATGACTTAACTAACCCCCTATTTTTACCCACTGTGATTATTATTTTCAACCCTATGCGCTCTGCATAATTGTTGACAAAAATGTGTCGACTGAGGATCATTCTCATATTTCTCTCCGCTATTCTCGCCAGATTGTTTTGTTGCCTGAAACCTTAAATCTTGACCTCTCACCGATGACAACATCACTGATGGAAATGATTGTCACATTTCTCAATCATCCTCTTTCTCTTTTGATTCTTCTATCAATAATGCTTAGTTCAACTCCAAGGTCTCTTTTACTTTTCTAGGGTTGCACATTCTGAATTTTTTTTCTTCTGAAATTCTTCGTATCTGCATGTCCAATCGGCAGTGAAACTGCTTCTAATCTCCATTGTTGGAGCTTTAGTCTTCTTCTCCACTAGAAATTTAGCACTACAACGGATAACCTAGATTTTTTTGTTTTGCCACAATTAGGGGTGAGTATTTGGGCACGGATAAAACGGGTAATTCGAACAAAATGGGTAGGTAATTTGGACAATAATCGGGTAACATATTTTTTGTCCGAATTATCCGTTTTGGCCGAATAAAAAAAAACGACATCGATTTACTTGTACCTAAAACGTCGTCGTTTTGTTTGAGGGTGTACTAAACCTAAGTTCTACTTCTCTCCTCCTCATTTCCAAATTCCAGCTGCTCCTACATAGGAGTGTTCATAATTAACCGGAATTCAGTTTTTGAACTGAAATCAAAAAATTGGTTAATCGATTTTTTATTTGGTTATCTGTGCTGAATGAGTGGAAATCGAAATTTTCGGTTCGATCAGAATTGAAATGACATCGTTTTATATATCTTATAAACGACGCCGTTTTATATAGCTGCATTTTGTTCGTCCATTTCGAACACCCATATTCCTTTCACTCCTTTCTTCATTTCAGCAGAACCTTAACCCGCAAGAGTAACCGATCGCCTCGCCTTCTCCGCAACTCTTTCTCCACTTCATCTCCTCCACCGATCGCCTCCTCCGCCACTGTTTCTCCCCCACCTCTCCTTGCCGGTGTCGTCCCCTTGTATGGCCTAGCTAAAGCAGGTATGTTTTGAAATTAGCTTTTTGGTTTTGGTTTTGGTTTTGCTAGTTTCTGTTTCTGTTTGGTTTTGGTAGTTTCAGTTTCTGTTTGGTCTGGTTTGCTAGTTTCTGTTTCTGTTTGGTCTGGTTACACTACCTTCTGTCTCGATTGCAGCACTTCACCACATTACTGATCGACAATCGCGGCTATCAGGCAAGAATTTTATGTTTAATCTTTCAGTTGCCTCGAAAATTTTCTCTATTTTATTGTTTAATAGAGCCAATTTACAGTTAATTAAAATTATAGTTAGGTTAGGAGCTGTTTTCAAAGAACAAATAGCTTATCAAAATTACAGTTAGGTTAAGCTTTTAGTGATTGCAAATTCTTATTAAAGGTGAAACAATTAGCATGCTATACCAGAAAAGCTTCACACAGAGGATTGTTATTCATATGCAGATTACTATTTTGCTTTGCTAATTCTTAGTTTGTGACTTTCTTTAGACTAAATTGAATGAAATGGATGTGAATAGAGAAATTAAGTTGAATGTTACTATTACTATGTCTAATGACATGGATTCAAGTGTTTCAGTTCATAGCATATATAGACTTGATTCGGGTGATTTAATTCATATTGGTTTTTAGCTTTGTTGATACCATGGCTTAGTTTTGTAAAGATTATGTTCTCAAAAATTAGTCTCTTGTTGATTTATAATATATTTTGCTCTTCCTTTCTTTGAGCAGTAGTTGTTTTGTTTGTGTGTGTTCTAGTCTTTAGTGAAACTGTTGTGATGTTTAAGAAAGATTTAGAGTTCAATTTTTCGTCAGCCGCATATCTAAAAGCTGCAAGTATGTTTTAAATTATGATTTTTGCGAAATTGGTTTGTAAAATTTAGAAATCAAAGCTACGCTACAATTATCATCGACAACGGAATTTTCGGAGCCAAATTCCTCCGCCTCTGCTTTCAAGAGATTCAGTCGAAGCTGGAGAGTATGGGTACTTGCAGGAGTTCGGGAAGTGAGCCAGGACGTAGTGAAGAATCCGCCACAGCCACCTCCTCCGTTAATAATGAACCGCGACGATTCCCTCTGGCTGCTCAGCCGGAGATCATGAGAGCTGCCGAAAAAGACGATCAGTATGCCTCTTTCGTTTACGATGCCTGTCGCGATGCTTTTCGCCACCTGTTTGGTCCTTCTTCTTTATCTTTTTTTTCACCTTCTCCATTTCAACTGGCTTTTCTAATGTAATGAAAATTTACTCATCCTGCCCCTCCTATAGGTACAAGAGTTGCTGTGGCTTATCAGAGTGAGGTTAATGTTTAATTTTAGGTTTTGATTATCTAAAGTTGAACTGGATGATGAAATTAACTTAAAATTTGGTAATGTTATTGTTCTTTCTCTCAGACAAAGCTTCTTGGGCAAATGCTCTACTATGTATTAACAACGGGTTCAGGGCAGCAAACACTTGGAGAAGAATACTGTGACATTACTCAGGTTTTTATACTTCCAGTTTCGCTTACTATTGATTCCCTGTCAAAAATGGAAGGATTACATTTCTGAGTTTTATGTTCTACAATGTTATAGCATCACAAAGAAGTCTCCTTGATTTGGAAACCTTCTTTGTATTTGATTTTGCGTATGTGCTTGAATCCATGAAATGTAAATATAATCTTCTTCTACAAAATTCATGAGGAATTAATGAAGGGTTAGTCCTTGTCATTTGTTGTAAATTTACTAACATTGTTTACTTATACTGATGATTGTTCTATCAGGTTGCTGGGTCACATGGACTCCCGCCAACACCAGCAAGGCGTGCACTTTTCATTTTATATCAGACTGCTGTTCCTTACATTGCAGAAAGAATTAGGTTGCCCACCGTTTCTGTGCTACTTTGTTTGAACTTTGGGCGTTTAACATATTTGTGAAGCTTCATAAGGTTCTTTTTTTTTTTTTGTCGCTACAGCTCAAGAGTTAACTCACGCAGTATCAATCTTGTGGAATCATTGGCTGATGAGCCCTCATCTTCTCTAATGATTGACCTCCCATCTTCCTCCACATCAGCCACGTCGGCTTCTTTCCCATCAAGGTTGAAGCAGAAATTGAGTGGACTTTGGTTGCATGTAGTTCGACGTTGGCCTATGGTATACCTACGCATTATATTGTTTTGTTTGGTCTCACACACGAATACATAGTCATAATTTGTTTCCTTAATCTTTGCTTAAATAAATGTTTGCCTGGACTAATATATTTGTTCTTGCACTTGGTTTGCTTTGATGGCGTGGGATGAATACTGCTTGTTCTGTGGACACCTTGTACAACTCTTAACTATGATTTCATATCTTTGTGGCATTCAGATGCTCCCTGTAGCTCGTGAAGTTCTGCAATTAATTCTTCGTACCAACCTCATGTTTTTCTACTTCGAAGGTTGTTCCTTGTGTCAAGTGGTTGTTGTTGAAGATTCTAAAGGAATAATTGAATAAGATAAATTTATAATCTTGTTTCTTTCTGTAGGTCTATATTACCATATATCAAAACGTGCAGCTGGCATTCGATACATTTTCATTGGAAAGCCATCAAATCAAAGGCCAAGGTCTTTTCCTTTACGTTCTAAGCAAAAAGAAAAGAATTTATTTGGTTGTACAGCAGTAGATGGGGTGGGGCTAGGAGTTGTGTTGTGGTGGCATGCATGAATAAATATTTTTTGTTGTGGTCATTAGCAGCTGCCTAAAATTTTCTGTGAGATGTCTTCTTTAACATGTTTACATTGGCTGCTGGTGCAGATACCAAATACTTGGTGTGTTTCTTTTAATTCAATTATGTATCATTGCTGCCGAAGGCTTGCGGCGTAGCAATATAACTTCTATTGCAAGTTCAGTTCATCAAACCTCCTTGGAGTCTCATCAAAGCTCAGGTTAGCAACATATTCAACAAGAGACCAGTAATACTGGCACTGGCTGCTTAATGTTATGCCTCTTGTGCATCTTCGGCTAAATATTAGGGCACTGGCTGTTATAGTTCCTTTAAATAAGATCTTGAGATTATTTTTTAGGCCATTAGCTGTTTTGCCTGACATGTCAGAAATTCACTCCAATTAATGTGATGGGTGAAATTGGTTTCTTGTAAACTAAAATGTAAATACTTTCTTAGTTAGTCCTGCCTGCCATTACTAGGGTATGTTTTAAGCAGGACTGATATGATAAATAGGAGTACTGACATTAGATTAGAGATGTTAAAGAGGTAATATTCTTGATTCTGAAACAACCTAGGTTTTGTAGTGAAATGCCAAAGATAGCTTTTTTTCTTTTTAGGATAGACATGCCAAAGATAGCTGAACTAACCTTCTTGGGTCTATAGGACGAGGATTGCCTGTGCTAAATGAAGAGGGTAATTTGATTCCTATGGAAGCAGGCAGAGGAGGATGGGCTGCTGATTCCACCTCAACTTCTGAGGTAACGTTTCAATTTTTCTCAAGGATTTAGTTCTCCTTATGGTGTTTTTTTTTTCCCACTTCTCAACACCCATGCTTTTATGTGTTACTGCCTGGTTGTCATGTGTTCTGTACAATAAAAAATAAAAAATAATAAGTTTGGGTTGAGGTAAGAAGATATGTCTGAGCAGAAGTAGTTGTTGTTCATCAACTTCTTACCACTTAGGGTTTTGTGCATGGATGTAATTGTGTTAAGATCTTAACATTAAAAGAATCATGGATTTAGCATTTCAATCCAGATGTAAAATAGAAAGGGCCAGAATTCTAGAAAGTCCTGCCCCTGGAGCAATGCACTATGAATGGTTTGAATGACAAATTGTTTTCTATTTGTTTGGCCTTTATTTAATATGACATATTTCCGAAGGAACTATCTGTGACATGAGAAAATCAATTAACTATGCTCCAAATCCAAACCAAAATGCCACCGCTTTGAAAACTCCCATATGCTGGATATTATTCTCTGTAAATCTTTCTGTTTTGTAAGTTTAAAAGAGTTCTTCGTACTAATTCTGCTATCATTTTATGTCTGATCAGTCTAATGCAGCGAGCGGGGCAAGCAAATGCACGCTCTGCTTGAGTAATCGGCAGTATCCAACTGCTACTGCTTGTGGCCATGTTTTCTGCTGGTTTGCTCCCTCTCTCCTCTCTTTTGTGACTCTACTTCTTGTTTGCCAATTGCCTGAGGTATCGATTTTTTCTATCTTATTGTTGCATGCTTTTTTTCCGCAGGAATTGCATAATGGAATGGTGTAATGAAAAACCCGAATGCCCTCTTTGCCGGACTCCAATAACTCACTCAAGCCTAGTGTGTTTATATCATTCAGACTTTTAGAAAGATGACATTTAGCCTTTATAACCAGACAGAAAGAGAGAATATAATTTAGAATTTCTTCTGATAATGCAAAAGATTCAGTCTAATATGAAAAATAAATGATTACAACGACATTTGCTTCCATGGTGGCTACAGTAATAGTTGGATCATAGAGCGAATAAATTCTCATTTTCCCTGCTGAACTACGATGTACTTCTGTAGATTTGCTGAAGCATTTACAGAAAAGGAATATGGAAATTATGTACCAGAAATTGTGTTTTGGAATTGGAGAGATTCAAGAGCTACACCGGTTTCTGCAACACAAAAGGGAGTGGCTTTGGTTAGTGGGTTTACGAAGAATTTAATGAAGCTTTTCTTGGATGATGATGGAGCTTTTGATCCCATCTCTGTTATGAACTCTGCCATTTCTGGGGAAGAATATCAAAGTTTAGTTGTGGTGGACTGAATTCCTCAGAATTCTCTCTTTTGTTTTTTCTTTGTTCATTAATGGGAGTTAGATATATGGAGCTTAAAACATTTTGCATTCTGTAATTTTTGTTGGTAATGAAATGAAATGAACTCTCTCTATTTTAGTATAATCCAATTCTCAGTTTCAATCGTTTCTATTACTTTTTCTTTTTACATAAATTTGGCAATATAATAGAAATGAAGTAATTCTAAAGCAAAACTAGAATAAATCAAAATATAAGAAATATATTTGGCAGAAGAGAAATTAAACATAAACAAATTATCAAAGTTTGATTATAGGATAAAAAAATTTCTATTACAGCCTACAGAATTGGATCTTAAGCTTGATGAAGTGGCTCAATTTGGAACTTTTTTTTTTCTACTATTTTAACCAATTTAAATTTTTTAAAGTGAATTGAACTAATTTGTCAAATTCCATATCCAATTTGAAAGAAAAGTCATTTTAGACATTGAAATTAAGTTGATGGCCAAATTCATATTTCAATACATAAAATTGAGCTATTTTTGTCACATCCCTAAAATTGAGTAACAAAGCTCCAGAAGAATCTTTGGACTCGTGAGTTATCCGCCTATTATTAACATTTACGACCCAATTTATAGAGAGAGCCTTGTTTTAGTTTCAGTGATTTTCCATTTCAATTTTAATTTTGGAGTTTCCATAATAAAGTTCATGAGATTTTTAAAACTCTTTAATTGAAGAAAAGAAATAGCAATATTTAAATATTGATTATAATTGATGAATTTTATTAAATTTATAAAAGAAACACAAATATTTATACTTTTAACCCATTTCCGAATCTAATTTCGAAGATGTTTGGTATACCATATGATTTTATACTTTTAATTTTAAACAAAATATTTATTCACAAAATAAAATTTTACTACTTTTATAAATACCTTGTGATTTTAAACTTTTAACTTTAAAAAAAATTAATCAAAAATTAAAATTTTACTACTTTTATAAAAACATTTTCAAAATTTAAAAGAAAAAAAAGACAACAACTTAAGGGCCATCCAAACACTCACTTAGAACAAATTGATAAAATGATTAAAAAATAAAGATATTATAATAACGAAAAAATTATTGTTTCCCTATAAACAATACGACGTCGGTTAATAGCTGATTAATGAACAAAAGGATCCATTGCTAAAAGTAGTTAAGAAAGTGGCGTCTTCTCTCATGTGTCACGCTTATTGAGTGGATTCAAGTTTAAATCAAAATTTGATGTTAATTCATCGAAGCTGGAGAATATGGGTATCGGCAGGAGTTCATGAAGTGAGCTAGGACCTAAATCCGTCACAGCTACCTCCTTGTCCTCCGGTAATAATGAACCGCGACAATTCCCTCTGGCGGCTCAGCCAAAGATCATTAGAGCTGCCGAAAAAGATGACCAGTATGCCTCTTTCGTTTACGATGCCTGTCACAATGCTTTTCGCCACTTAGTTGGTCCTTCTTCTTTATCTTTTTTTCACCTTCATTAATATTAAAGACTAATTTTTGTAAAATCTGTGACTTTTTGGATGTGTCGACTAATTTATATCCATAAACTCTAATTGCATATTTTTATTGAATTTTTTAGTGATAAATGGTGAATTTCTCATAGGTGACTACTTTTTTTTTTCAAGTTGTATACTTTTTGTATTTTTTGTCCAATATTATTTATATATTGTATTTGCTTAGATGAGATTTTGAATTGGATCATCGTTTATACTAACTTTTGAGATATTTTAGTAATCTTTTCATGAAATTTGATTTTTTTCATAATTTTGATGGTGAATTTTATATGTCATTAGTTGAGGTTATTTATTAAGAAAATATCGAATATGAAGTGCAACATGCTCTTTAAATATGAGCACAATCTATAGTGGTTAAGAGCCAGTAAAGGTGGTAAGACATTTGCCATTCAATCCTAACGAACTGAGTTCGAATCTCCCTATTCACATCCGGGTATGTGAGTTTATATCTATGTTAAAAAAAAAAAAAATCAGCGTGACCTATAAGCTGTCAATTGGAAAATTATTGGGGATATATTAGTATTTTTTAAGGCTTTCATGCATTTCATGACATTTTAGTGTTATGAATTTCTTTTGCTTTGAAAAAACTTTCTACTTTGTTAGACATTATTCCACTTGGATTTGATGATAGACTTGTTCTGCATTTAAAATCTTTAATTAATCAACTTATTATTGATTGGATTCGTGAGAAAAATGTTTATGCTTAATGTGTTCAATTTAATACATTGATCATTGATGAATTGGGGTGTAGCTTCCCTGAAGTACAACCTCGCTGTGAGTTGTTTTCTATTCCGGGAGCAAGGTATTATTCTTGTTTATTTGGTGAAATGAATTAGTTATATGAGATGCCTAGAGGTGCTCATTAAAGGTCTTGAAATGATGTTGTCAGCCGGGAATTGATTCTTTTAGGGTTTTAACTTTAATGGAAGTAAGTGCCAGGGGAATACAAGAATTCAGTATGTTAACTTGTTGTTATGACGATATAATTTTTGGAGCCAGAAAAGATTATGAAGAAATTTAAATTAACAGTTAGTATTTGGTATTTGCATATCTGCACCACTAACGCCATTCTTGAACAATTTTCTGCAGAAATGTGTACATGTTAGATGATTTCAATCGGCTCTCCTTATTGATTCCCTCATATTTTAGGGTTTTTATAGGAGGGTCATATTCCTTAATTCATATCTATGATTTTCCACGGTGAAAAATGCGAAGTTTGTGAGCCATTGATAGTTGGATAATGAGAGAATGTAGATTGCTCCTCTAATTATTTTGGTCAGCTGGTTGCAGATACAGCCTCCATATGTTGTGTGTGCAAATGGCACCTTCTTTTTCCTTTTAACATATTGGTTACAAGAGCTACATCCATTGAGCATGCTGATTACAATGAAAACCCTTATTTAGCCCTTTTTTTTGCTAGATTATGAGCCAACATATTATATTTCCTATGGCTATA
The DNA here is from genome assembly GCA_949640765.1 of Croton laevigatus. Taxonomy (NCBI): domain Eukaryota; kingdom Viridiplantae; phylum Streptophyta; class Magnoliopsida; order Malpighiales; family Euphorbiaceae; genus Croton; species Croton laevigatus. The sequence goes on along the minus strand of CATIWJ010122726.1, from coordinate 21,985 downwards.
ATTACACTCCAGTAAATTAATCTTAGCCTTAAGATCCTGCACATCATTCATTATATAAGCAATCTTCACTGGAGAGAGAAAATTGCTGTGAAAAACTCCTGCAACCATCTTAGATTCAGTTTCAATTAAGCATTTATCCCACTGTCTATGTACTGCCAAATCAGCTGCCATTTTCACTGCCAAAGCACCGGACTCAAAAGGTGTAAAAATAGAGATACAGTCCCTTATTATTAATGCCGTTCAATATAATTGACCATAATAAATTGACATTTATTTAATTATATTTACTAAATCTAGGATTGTAAAATAATATATTATCATCAACAATTTCCCTATCTAAAATGAGAATGTCTGTCTATTATCCTATTTTATTTTCATTCAATCTAACAAGGGTTTTGCGTATGCGATGCATTGTGTCCATCCATATTGATAAGAACGGCTCTTGCGGCTAGAATACCATTGCACTTTAGTACAACTGAATTTCAGGTTTCATTACATGTAGATGTATCAGATGGTCCTATTATTGCAATTGCAAATGCAAATGAAAGATAATCACTGAAAAATATCTTAAAAACTAGACTCCCTATTTTGGAAACCCGACTTAAAATTAACATGGAAATTTCTAAAAGAATAAAAATATTTTGCATTATTTATTCTGAATAAAATTAAAATCAACACAGAAACTGCAGACCGCCATGGCTGCACCAGGCACATATCTCATCTGCAAATGAATATCATCTCTGCCGAATAGAATGCAAACTATGGGAAACTATACCGAAGTACAACAGTCAAAATACAGCATTAATAACTCTTTTAAGTAGACTTTTTCCAGGGGTTATCCCCATAATAGAAAGCAGTGCCCACCATAAGGGCTACAGTAGCACCTTGGACAACCACCCTTGCTCGCATTAAGACCTGCCCTAATTGAGAATTGCCTCGCCTGAAACTGATTAGACCAGCTGTGAGCACTCCTGCTGTCATAAGTGCACCTGCAACACTTGCATTTATCAACCGTATGAGTGTGCGAGCAGTACAAGATAATATCATATACACAAGGTACTGTCAGTTCAAAGAATTTCAATTTGGAGCTAACCATAAAACTTGCTTTGAATGTCAACATTAGACAATGTAATTTCAATGTTCTGCTTAAGATTAATATAGAAGACATATATATAGTGGCAAAAAAAATAAAATAAAATAAAATAAAAATAATAAGGATGATTTTAGTCAATATAGAGGCTTATATCATGTTATGGTAAAGCTTAACGTTACAGAAGTAAGAAGACAAGTCGGTATATTACGTGGAAGTCGTCTTTTTGTGTTATATATCTACACATGTTTGAAGAATTGAAATAACATTCAATGAGAGTGTGTGCAAACACTTTCTGTATATGAAAACTAACGTAGATGAACCTCAAATGCTTAAATGCATGTCAGATTTGGGCAAAGTCTTTACCCAATTCCAAATTTACCACCAACAAGATTGCAATTTACACACTAAAGCGTTGTGGTGGTGGTGGTGGTGGTGAGATTGAAACTCCTTGAAGGAAAAATCTATCCATCAGCTTGATAACAAGCTTCTAGTGCAACTGAAGTGAAGTTACTCTCAATTGGAAACCAATCGGCAACAGCAAACTATCAACCAGAAGCAGCTAGAAAAGAAGTACTCAACCATCATGCTAAAAATGTTAGCATAAGATGCGACCTTTGAAGCAAAATGTAGATATTTTCATGAAGTTCGAGGACACGCTAGAATCGAATGCAACAAGGATGTTTTCAGTCCAAGAAACACTGCTGCATCCAGCAAAGATTATTGAGTTTACAGACAACTAACATCACTCTCGTGAGGTCATAAGCCCTTGAAAGGCAACAAGTTTGGGAAAACAAGAATTAAATAAAAACAGTTTCCACTTACATTCATTTCTTCATTGCTCTGACTAAGATACAACGTATTAGGAAGGTCTAACCATAAGCATGAAAGTGTGTGTGAAAGTAACCATTAGCATACACTATATCCATGTGTTTTGTAATGAATATACTGAAAATAGGGAACCGAGTTCAGGGTGTTCGGAGGCAGGATAGTGAGGCCTCTTCCGAGCAAACAAATTGGAGGCCACCACCATCATGCTTAATTAAACTCCATGTCGACACTGCAACTTGTTCCAAGGAGAAGTATGGTATGTTGGCGGTAGCGGCTAGAACTGCAGGAGGCATAGTAGTGGATTGGAAATTAAAGAAACTGGAATTCTTGGTGGATCCTCTAATATTAGAAGCTTTGGCAGTGAAAATGGCAGGTGATTTGGCAGTACAGAGACAGTGGGATAAATGCTTAATTGAAACTGACTCTAAGATGGTTGCAGGTGTTTTTCACAGCAATTGTCTCTCTCCAGTGAAGATTGCTGATATAATGAATGATGTGCAGGATCTTAAGGCTAAGATTAATTTACTGGGCTGTAATTATAGTCATAGGAAATATAATATGTTGGCTCATAATCTAGCAAAAAAAAAGGGCTAGATAATGCTCAATGGATGTATTGCTCTTGTAACCAAACTCTTTGATTATTATGAATGAAGTAATGTCTATGTTAAAAGGAAAAAGAAGGTGCCATTTGCACACATAACATATGGAGGCTGTATCTGCAACCAGCTGACAAAATAATCAGAGAAGCAATCTACATTCTCTCATTATCCAACTATCAATGGCTCACAAACTTCGCATTTTTCACCTTGCAAAATCATAGATATGAATTAAGGAATATGACCTCCTATAAAAACCCTAAAATATGCGGGAATCAATAAGGAGAATCAACTGAAATCACCTAACATGTACACATTTCCATAGAACATTGTTCAAGAATGGTGTTAGTGGTGCAGATATGCAAACACCAAATAACTGTTAATTTAAATTTCTTCATAATCTTTTCTGGCTCCAAAAATTATATCGTCATAACAACAAGCTAACATACTGAATCCTCGTATTCCCTTGGCTCATACTTCCATTAAAGTTAAAACCCTAAAAGAATCAATTCCCGACTGACCATCACTTCAGGACCTTTAATGAGCACCTCTAGGCATCTCATATAACTAATTCATTTCACAAAATAAACAAGAATAATACCTTGCTCCCGGAATAGAAAACAACTCACAACGAGCTTGTACTCCAGGGAAGCTACACCCTAATTCATCAATGATCAATGTATTAAATTGAACACATTAAGCATAAACATTTTTCTCATGAATCCAATCAATAATAAGTTGATTAATTAAAGATTTTAAACGCAGAACACAGACAGTTTAACAAGTCTATCATCAAATCTAAGTGGAATAAAGTCTAAAAAAGTAGAAAGTTTCATCAAAGCAAAAGAAATTCATAACACTAAAATGTCATGAAATGCACGAAAGCCTAAAAAATACCAATATCTCCCCAATAATTTTCCAATTGACAGCTTATAATGCCAAAGAACCATTTTTTATGAGCAAAAAATTGTCCAAAACACAACACAAAACCCTCCAAAAATTGATTAAATTCATGGATTAAATGAAAGAAAGCACAGGCAATCAAAATTCAAAGAACAAAACCATCAAAAATTTAAAAAGAAGAATAGTAAGAGTGAAAAGAGAATTTAGTTACCAACAGGTACTAAAGGATTCCTGACTCGCCTTTTCTCTTCAAACATCTGTTCCAAGTTAGGTTCGGCCATGTTCACTGATGTTTGTTGTTCTTTCTGTTTTTCTTGATCTGAACCATGAGTGTTCATCGTACGCAGAAGCAGAGTCCTATATAATATACATAGAATTTTTTTCAGATATAATATACATAGAAAATTAGGATTTGTAATGTTTTGGGTGAGGGGTGAGCAAATATGGTTCCATTTACCAAACCGATAAACAAATAAAAAAAGCGAATGTCGGATTTGAAACTGATAACCAAACCGACTGCACATACAACAGAAATTGAACCGATCATTTTCGATTCGGTCGGAATTGGTTCGGCTTAAAAACAGTTTCAAGAACAAGAAGTGTCATTTCATTTCCTTTTGTCACTAACTGCATCAGTTCAGTTTGTTTTGAGCTTTTTGGCAGTATGTAATTCGTCATCAAATATATGAATATTTTTTTTACCAATTTCACAAAAACAAATTTAATTAATTCATATTCTAACAGAAATTAAAATATTTATTTATTGACAAAAATTGATTCATTAACATTCACTAGGGGTGTGCAAAACCCGAACCGAACCGACTAACCCGAACCGAACCGACGTCGACCGATGCACAGCCCTAACATTCACGGCATGAAGAGAATAAGATAATTAAATCCAGAAATTGAAGAGAGAATGAGACTGAAAGAAGAAATCGATTGAACTAGAAAGGCAGCAACCATCAGTTACTAGATGTGGACTCGTTGGAGGTCCGCTCTTTAACCTAGAATCGATGATACCAACAACAAATCATTGCTTACTGATGGAGCTCGTCGGTTTCTTCGACGGAGAAGAAGATGACGGTCTAGACTGGCGCTTCTTGTTCCCTTCGTAACAATCACCAGATTTTTTTGATAGCTTGAAGGAGATAAACTCGGGCAAATTGTCAGTTGTTTTGGAAAGCAGCGCTTCAGGTGCAGCCCGCAGAGGTTTGAAGGACAATGGCGGAGGTGATGGGTGGGTAGCTGCCGGGGGTGAGCTGAAGCTGTTAACCACACCACAGACATTGGTTTGATGAAATTGCAAACCACCACTGCACCGCAGACAGGGAAAAATTGCACCGAACCGCACCGCAAATTTGCAGTGGGTTGTGGTTCACGGTTTAAACCGTAGATCAAATTGCCATTTCAATTAAGGATGAGCATTCGGCCAATTCGATCAATTTTTTACTGATTTTTAGCCGAATTAGAATATTTGTAAAATTTTTTTCCTTTATCCATTTTGGCTGAATTAAATTATCTACCCAAATTACCTGTTTAACCGAATTATATATTTATTTCGAATTAAGTACCCGATTTGAATTTTCTTTGTCCCAATTAGAATCAATAAGTAGCCGATTTTGGCTGAATTGGTCGAATTAAAAATCACTACACTAAAATACTAAACTTGCAACTCAAATTAACTACAACAAATTTTGATATCGCAAGCAAGGATTAAAGGGTTCAAAATTCACAATTGAAATCAACAAAATAGCAACCCACCGAACCACCAAATTCAATACCAAGACATTGAAGAAAACACAAAACTTGCAACTCAAATTAACTGCAGCAAATTTCAATATATCAAGCAAGGATTAAATGGTTCAAAATTCACAACTGAAATTACCAAAATACATCAAGAAAATTCACTACTGCTCCACCAAAATCAATACCAAAACACTAAAGAAAAAACAAAACTTACAATTCAAATTAAATGCAGCAAATTTTAATACAGAAAGCAAGGATTAAGGGGTTCGAAATTGGAGCTGAAACTAAAAAAAAAGACATAAAACTTGCAATACTTTACCTATCTTAAGTATATAGTTGAAAATTCAATTCGAATTTCAGTCCCTACAATTTATATCCAATAACAAACCAAATAGAAAAAGAAATGGCAGCGGCAATATAGTCGAAAAAGAATACATTGTTGAAACTGACATTAAAAACAATCAAAACAACCACAAATATTCAAACACAGTCTCATAGCAATATCCTCATTAGTTTCAGCAATGAACAATGAGCTGCAAATCTGCAAGAATAAATGTCCAAACCATTCACAGCATAACAAAAATTAAAAGAATGATGCAAATTCCGGTTCAGGCAGAGACCCAACTTGTTTTAGACAACTGAAAACAGCCAGAAATGGAAGAATCCAGAACACAGTCAATTAAGGATCATGATCATTAACCTTGGGATCATTCGAGTCAATTAACCCAAAAATGTACTAACAAATTCTAATTTGGACTACCCAACTTTGTGGTACAAACTAGACAACCTGCTTGCAGTTTTGTACTACAATAGTTAATGTAATTCAAATGTTATATTATATTCTTAAAAAAAAAAAAAGATTGAAGAAATTCATGAGCCCAAAAATATATATTTAACAGGGAATCATATAATGCGAACACCAACAAAAAAAAAAAAAGGGAATCTTAAGCTCAAAATTCATGAAATTTTCTGTCATCCCATCAACAAAATGGGAATCTTAAGGTATACAATAGTTTCATCTAATTTCTTTAATTATTTTGCAAATATTTTTTTTGCAAATTGACCATGTAAATAGGTGAAAAACAGCAGATGTTAGATGAACTTACCTTATGGACTGAAGTCGGTTGGAATGAAAGATTAACCTGCGAGGAAAAAGGTATAGAGTATTTTCATTTGATTTTTTAAATTAACTTGCAAGTACTTCTAGTAGCTAGATGTGCAAATAGGGAAAAAATCAAGACATGTTTATTGAACCTACCTCCTGGTCTGTAGTAGGAAGCAGATGAAAGGCTAATCTGCAATAAAAATAATAAGAACAGTCAAATTAAGTAAAAACAGTGTATCATATAGTATCAGAAATTTGTAGTGTACCTTATAAAAAATGAAAATAACAGTAGAGTAGAAAAGAACTATGAGGTGATCATTCATTGTTGCAGAGTTTGCCACCATTAGAAACAAATAAGAACAGTCATAAAAAATGGAAACACAACAGTCAAGAATGCATTTATCATTCAAACCCCAGAAGGCTGAGCATTGCTGGGTTTGATAAAAAAAAAAATACTCTGGGATTTTTCCAACAAATTGATTTGAACTCAAACGAACTGGCACTAATGAAGAAGCATTCGAAATGGCAGCAGGTAATTCACCAGAAAAATGATTATTGCCTAAAATTAGTAATCCTAAAGTCTTTGCATTACCAATATAACACATGAAAATATGAACATAAAAAATGCAATCCAGCAACAGTTAGAATGAAAACGAAAACGACTCGTAAACCAGAACATAGCAATTTGAAAAACTAAAATTGCATCCATAAAAAAAAAATCCAAAAATGGCATACATAAAAAAAAATCGTCAACACCCACTTTCTACATCAATTTCACTTACAACATAGCAATTTGAAAGACGAAAATTGGAAATTGTAAGTAAAAATAACAACAACCAAAGAGAACAGATTTCCGATTAAGAGTAAACCAGAACAAGAAGATGCAAGAACCAACAATTACTATTTCTAACCTCGAAAAATGAAGGAATCGATGAAGCTTCTTCGATCAACTGAAACCAGAAACCAGGAAGCCTTCGTGTCGTCGGATTTCTAGAACGGCTGCACCGTCAGTGGAAGGTGGTTATTGCCTGATGCAAGGCGGTGCTGAGATGGACTGGTGGTCGATGGGGGGTGGGTGGAGGACTAGCTGCAATGGCTGTAAGAGGAGGAGGACGGGCGGCGGGTGAGAGAAAGAGAGAGATTAGGAAAATGTAAACGAAAGAACGAGAGAAAGAACAGAGTAAAGGAAAACGAAAGAGAACAATAAAATGAATACGATGAACACTTCAAAACCACGTAGCTTTGTTATTCGGTCAAAACAGATCAAAATATATGTCACTCGATTATAATTGAATTACTCCAATAATTTAGCCGTTTTACCGAATTATCGGTTTAAATTTTCTTATACGATTCGTTTTGACTATTTAGCCGAATTACCGGTACATATACATTTTGGTGTACTATATTGGGTTTATTCTAATGTGTATATTTTTTTTTTCAACGAACAACAATATCATAAATAGAGTCCCTTAGTACCATGTGTTATAATTTATTGGTCATGAATTTAATTCTTATTGGACCTGTGTTGATAGAAGAGGATCACCCTCCAAGGATAATCCCCGAAGATATTGAAATCCTAGAACCAGAATTCTGCAACTTTGATGCCGAGAAATCCATTGAAAAGTTTCAAGTCAATCAAATCTGGTCATTGTAGTAATGAAGATGGCTTACCAAAGTATTAAGAAACTTTAGTGGGAGAATTACTCTTAGGTCCCTGTTAAGGCCCTGTGTTTTGAAAAATATATTTTTGGATTCTCAAAATTTTACACCGTTTAACTCACAGGTCCTTTTGTATATATTATGTTTGATTCACCGTTAACAACCTAGATGAGTCAATTTTTGCCCTTTACATTTTCATTTAATTCTATTTATTTATTTAATAAGAATAATTTAATTTAGTTTAATTATAGCTAATTCATTTTAATTATTTAAATATAACATAATAAATCAATTAAAGTATAACCTTAAAAATCAATTAAAATATATTATATTTCATTTATCCAATTTACTAATTAATTTAATTAATAAAATTAAAAGAAAATGCTAGATTTTCTTCTTGGAACTATTCCTAACCGAATGGCCAATCGGTTCCCCTATGAGATTGTTATCATCTAACCCACCGCAACTGATGTTATCATCTTCATATGCTATGCTGGAACTTTCATCTTTTGGAAACCATCATTTTCAAATTTGCCATCAGAGGTCATTCCTTCTATAAAACCAAACAATAGTGGTAGTAGTGATCCGTCGTAACAATGGCGATTCCTTCAAGTAATCGCACCATCAAACATCATCTCGGAGATACTCTATCGATTTTACAACCTAATTATTGCTATATTTCGTTAATCACTTGATTTGTTGCTTTGACTTTCTAGCAAGGATTTTATTTCCACGGACTCAAAAAATTTATTGGTGGCTTCGTATCCCACTTCGTTATCCATGACTTCACTTACTACCACCTCTACAGCACTAAACAAGTTCACCCCTTAGATCAATTTGTAGAATCTAAGAGTTTCTAATTTTAGATGGGGGAACATCATTTTCTTGAAGATGATTTGTCTGGAATCACAAAACGCATATATTTTTATGTAATTTCTTCTGGCAATTCGTTTTCTCTAGCAAAAGAAGACCAAACTATTGATTGATCAATGCTTCACTAGTACAGTTGATTGGAGGCAGTAAGGCACATCTCGAATACTCTCTCAGAAATAAATTGATTTGCTTAAGAAAAATTCTGTTGATTAAAAAAAACTAAGACTTAATGAATTCTTTTGGTTAAATTTTTTATTTTTTTTTTAAATCAAGGGTAAATTTTCCTTTTAATATTTTTTATAAAAAATTGTTGACTAGTAGTATATTCCGATATAATCTCTTTAAAAAAAGAGTTGTATAGTACAAAACTTTAAGAACTTGAAAGCATATTTTCTAAAATACGAGAACTTAAAAGCAGATTAACATATAATACAAGGACCTAAGAGTAATTCTTTCAATTATATTAGTAAACAATTTCATCCAAAAAAACAACTCCAACCTGATCATACAAAAACTAAATATTACCAGAATATTTTTTGCTAATAAATAATGTATATGCTAATATTATGAATGACTGAATTAAAATTGTAGTTATGAGAAATCCATGCATTTCGTTCACAACACTTTTTACTAGGCTTTATATTTTGTTATATTTTCACAACATTTTTTACTATGCTTTATAAAATTAGCTTGAGCCTATTAGGCTTTAAAAAATGGGTTTGGGCTTAAAAAAAAGGCCCCACTCTTTAAAAGCCGACTCCGTTCTTATTTTTGCGGTTTTTGTTTCTTAAATAAAAATATTTTTAATGAAAGGACTAAATAATTTTTTCTTTTTTTTACATAGATACTCTATTCTATTTGAGGGATTTGGGGAATGTGATTGATAAGTCTCGAATCCGGTACCTCAGATCCAGACAAAAAAAATCTTATCACTAGACTACTCTCTTAAGCTTAAGGACTAAATAATTTAATCAACTAAACAATTATTATAGCAAATAAGGAAATGTAAATAAGTATTTTCAATAAAACACAATAATTAATTAATTTTTTCTAAAGATACCAGTATATGATTTAACATTATTGTTTCCGAAAATTAACACTTGGATATGAATACAGAGACTAGAAATTCTTTTGTTTTTTCTTTTAAACTTTGAAAAGCTAAAATTAAGACATGCGTTCTTTACGACATCTTTGTTTGCCACATGCAATGGTTTTATTTCAACACGTGTATAACTCCTCTACATATCTTTGTCTCCATGCTTACATATGTTCTTACCCTCTGTTTGGTTTTAATGATCCCTGATCAGAAATCCCGACACCGAGTCACTTTGATCGAGTTGAGCACCTGCAGGTAAATCTTTCTTCTTTACTTTCTTAGCATTAATACAGAACAACAAAACTGCCGCTTCGTTCCCTTTTTTTTGCCTTTTCCATTTGGCATTCATGATGTTTGATCCATGATTCTTGTTCTTGTGCAATCATAATTTCTATGTACGTAATTCCCTGTATGCTTATTAGTACACATACTGATTCTGTTGTGAAAAGTATGAAATTTTAGTGTTCTCGCTTTCCAAATCGAGTATTTTTTTTTTCTTGGGTTTCAGTGCTTCATTTCTGGATCAGGGGCCTCTGCATTTGGTTTTAATCTATACCCTTATTTTGGTTTTTATTTTTTTAAAAAAAAATTACAGGAGCCTTTCAACCATTTTGTTTCTGGATGTTAAGGTTAGGTTCTTAGCAGGAATTGTATGTTTAGTTATGTCATTGGATGAATAATGATTTTTCTTCTCATCAAACTGATTTGCTAATCTCCATTGTTTCTTTGTTAACATTTCACTTTCAAAGATATTGTGAGGATGGTGTCTGCATTTTGCACTTTCTGATTACTGGGTGTTTATGGTATTTAGACAGCAATTAAATGTGATCAAAAGCTGACATTTTTGTAATCTTTCTGTTGCAGGTTTAAAAAGAATTTAATTACTGTATGAATTTAAAATGTCTTCTCCTAGCAAGAGAAGGGAGATGGATGTCATGAAATTGTAAGTTTCCCACTGTTTATAACATTAATGCATTGGATGATATCTTATATTTTGAAATGCAATTGCTTGTTATATACCATTTGGACAAATGCTAATAATTTTTACATTATTGAGTTCATAGGAAAAAAAGTATGCGTTGTTGTTTGATCTAATAGAGTGAATGTTATAAATATTTTTTAGTTTCTGCAAAGTGCTTTTACACAGGCTTTGGGGAGGTTTCAACTTGACTGGCATATGACTTAAGATGAGACTTCTGCTGTAAAACCAGGATCTAGATTGTTGGTTGTCTTGCACCTAAGATGGTTTTTGTTTGCTTTTTTGTTGTCAACAAGTTGTTTAAGTGTGTTCTTGGTTGATTAGGTACTTTGCAGGTTTAATGTACTCTAAAATTTTGTCACTGTAAATAATACGCTTTGGTGATAGTACCTACTCTAATTCTTTCCTACTGTGTTTATGCTGACCAGGATGATGAGTGATTACAGTGTGGAGACAATAAATGATGGGCTGAATGAATTTAATGTGGAGTTTCATGGTCCTAAAGAAAGTACTGTCTCTTTTCCTATGGTTCCATCCCATTCCAAACCACCTGCGTTTCATTTTGATATGTCGGCTCTTCTTTGTTCCTGCTGAATAATTTGTGAATGAATTCAGAAATATTACTTGCATATTATATGTAAACACTTGATTTCCTGGAATACTTAATTGTTCCCGTGATCACTATATCCAAATGGAGAGCAATCTTCTTCCCATTTGTGTCTATATGGCATTATGAATACCATCTTAGTTTGGATCATGTGCTTATTTTGAAGATTTGGTATTTATTTAGTTGTGAAAAATAAAAATTGGCCGGAACTGGTATGTGGTTGAACTCCATGGTTCTATAGTGTTGGTTGTTTCTTGTAGAAGTTGAATTAGCACTCTGATATCATTATGTGTTAGGGCAGTGATATTGTTATTTTTGCAGAAGCTGTTGATTGCATTTCTGCAACAGATATTTGACATGTTAATTTGCCCTTCACATTTTAGTATTTCTCTCTTAGTTCAACTTTGACCAGTTGTTTATGTGGTTACACGTATCTCTTTAATGGTTATTATTTTGATTGATTGAGATTTTATTCTGCTCACCTTATTGTGGTGCTTGCAGGTCTTTATGAAGGTGGTGTTTGGAAAATTCGGGTTGAGCTTCCTGATGCTTACCCATACAAGTCTCCCTCTGTTGGGTTTGTGAACAAGATATTCCACCCAAATGTTGATGAACTGTGAGCACTTTTCACTTTCAATACTCTTTAAATTATGCATACACGGCCTAGCAAAAAAAAAAAAAAAAAAAACAGTTTTTCTGAAACATTCCTTTCAATTTTGCCATGATTCACCATATCTTAACGTTTTGTCCTTTTTTTACAGATCTGGTTCTGTATGCTTGGATGTTATCAACCAGTCATGGAGTCCAATGTTTGGTAATTGCTTACAATATACATAAATAAATAATATGTGAAATGAAAATAATATGTTCTTTGTGTATTCCGCTCACATCTTATGTTTTTTATATGTTTGATTTGCAGATCTTTTGAATATTTTTGAAGTTTTCCTTCCACAACTTTTGCTTTATCCTAATCCTTCAGATCCACTCAATGGTGATGCAGCTTCCTTGATGATTAAGGACAGAGAAAAGTATGATCAGAAAGTGAAAGGTGAAAATTTATGCTGATATGTCCTCGTGTTGTTTATACCATGTAACTTATAGATACCAACTAATTAAATCTTGTGGGTCAACAATACATAATATGGATGTTTTAGCTGGTGTAAACATGCAGAAGTCGTAAATATTGAAATGAACTTCTCTGTGTAGGAAGAAATATCAGTAAAAAAAAAAATTGAAATGCATGGCCATTGATTCTGCTCATTTGTCTCATGCATGGTGTGTTAGTAAAGTAATGATAAATATAATCTATGTTAACTTGTTTGGAGCAAGCAGAATACTGTGAACGATATGCACGGAAGGAAAATATTATGAACTCTGCACCAGAAGAAGAGCAGAGTGATGAAGAGGATGTCAGTGATCAAGAAAGTGTATCAAGTGACAATGATATTGCTGGACACGTAGACACTTAGAGGATCATGTAACGGGGACTCTTCTATACTATGTTTAAAACCCCTATACGTTCATCATTTACATTTTCAGAAATGTTTAGTTCTCCTATAACCTTTTCAATTCAATTTGCTTGTAAAATTATTATAGACTAAGTAGCTGATTCTTTTTCCCCCGCGTAGGAAAACAGTGGGAAACTTTAGAAATGAACTATTGATTTTTGATTGTATTAATACTGTTTTTGAAATGACAGAGAGAATGTTTTAAGTTAACCAGCCAATTCTTCAGATTATTCCCTCCTTGTCTCATTATCCATGCATGTCTATATCTGCCAATTTGTTGAAGAATTCACATATATAGAAATTTTTGTGCTCTGTTGTTAGTTAGTTGGATGATTAAACCAAGTCATTAATGGAAATGGTCAAGATGACAGAAGAATCTAAAACTGATCTAATCAGTGAGACATTGATTAGGAATATACTTCCAAGTCACAGAGAATTGAAGAGATTCAGTGTTTCAGGCAGCTATCAATGAAAAGCTGCAGTTTATGATAGAGAATAATAATGGAATGATTAGTTTAAAATTAATATAATCATTAAAGTTTTGTTATTTACTAAGCCAATCTATAGCGTGACTCATTCCAATTCTGCCGGCCTTTGTTTTAAGCCTTTTGGCAGATTTCTGCGAGCTTTGTTGGAGTAACAGGCGTCGTATTATTAATTTTTCTTTGTAAATTCAGCCAATTGGCATTCAGCAACTCGATTGATCAAATAACATCATCTTTGTTACTTCCTCTTTGGCTTTTTACAACTCAAAACGAGTCCATAAAGTGGGGGGGATCATCATACATATAATCCTAATTTCATCTTGACACAAAAAGAAATTTTTTTTTGGAGAAATGAGTCGAATTTCCATTTGGGTTCTTCCTATTTTGATCTTTCTCATCTTTCCATTGTCAAATTCAGAAGATGAGAATGTGATTAAGTTTTTAGTTCAGTTTATGCAGAAACTTTCAGAAGGAAAAATGCAGAACAATCCAAATTGGGGTTGGAACAGAACATCTGATCCTTGCGCAGACTCATGGAGGGGTGTTACCTGTGATAACAAGAATATAACTGTAAGGAGAATAGTTCTGGATGAACACAATTTCACTGGAATTTTTGATGCTGGCTCTGTATGCTCAGCCAAGTCCCTGGTGCATTTGAGCCTGAAAATGAACAACATTACTGGCTCGATACCCGAAGAGATAGGAAACTGCGAATCTCTCAATCACTTGTACCTAAATGGGAACAAATTATCTGGTGATGTTCCCCAGTCTCTTTCCAACCTCAGAAGCCTGGTAAGGCTTGACATCTCGGACAATAGCTTGTCCGGTCAGGTGTCTGGTTTATCTCAGGCTTCTGGTCTGTTGTCCTTTTTTGTTCAGAACAATCAACTTAGTGGGACTATACCAAATCTTGATTTCTCCAAACTTGAGAAATTCAACTTCTCCAACAACAATTTCCGCGGTCCAGTTCCTGCTGGTGTCCAAGGCGACAAAATTAACTGCCTTTTAGGCAACCCTGGATTATGTGGAGAACCACTCCCTACTGCTTGTCTGCCACCAGCTCCTTCTCCATCCGAAATTGAATCAAATCATTCATCCAAAAATGGGTTCCTCATCTATTCAGGCTATATAATTCTTGTTTTGCTTTTGTTTTTACTATATGCTCTTAGATTACTTAGCAAAAACATGCCTAAACCAGCAAAGGTTGACGATTCCAAGGAATCCGGATTAGAAACTAATAGCAGCAAACCAAATGGTTCTTCAAGTGAATCCAGGAATGCTGGGAATAAACCATTACAGTTAAACAGATCAGAATATTCCATTAGATCAGTTGAAAGTGGGGTAAGTTCATCTTCGTTCGTACTTCTTACGAGTCCTTTGTTGACGGAGCTGAGATTCGAAGACTTGCTTCAAGCCCCAGCTGAATTGCTGGGTAAAGGAAAGCATGGCAGCCTATTTAAGGTCATAGTCGGAGATGGGGTGTTCTTGACTGTAAAAAGGATTAAAGACTGGGGAATTTCCAAGGAAGAATTCAAGAAGAGAATGGAGAGGATACACCAAGCAAAGAATCCATCAGCATTGCCTGCACTTGCATTTTACTGCTCCAATCAAGAGAAGCTTTTGGTATATGAATATCAGCCTAATGGAAGTCTCTTCAAGCTTCTCCATGGTATGCTTCTATTAATTTTCTATACTAACTCTTAATAAATTATTTTCAACAATGTTTTTCTCTTAATAAACTGATAATTCATGATTTGGTTAAGTTGACATTTTATTGATTTCAGGATCCCAAACTGGACAAGTATTTGACTGGGGAAGCAGACTGAGTGTAGCAACTATAATTGCAGAGACATTAGCATTTCTGCACGAGGAATTCCGCGAAGATGGAATTGCACATGGGAACTTAAAATCAACAAACATTCTATTTAACAATAACATGGAGCCTTGCATTAGTGAATACGGTCTAATGGTAGACGAAAACCAAGATCAGGCATTCGTTTCTCGACCTACAAGTTCCACGAACAATGCTTCAAATAGAGACCAAATATATACTACTTTTAAGGTAGATGTGTATGCACTTGGTGTAATGCTTCTTGAGCTTTTGACAGGAAAACTTGTCCAAAATAATGGGTTTGATTTGGGAAGATGGGTTCACTCGGTGGTTCGAGAAGAATGGACAGTGGAAGTTTTTGACAAGGCCTTGATATCAGAATGTGCAAGTGAAGAAAGGATGGTCAACCTTTTACAGGTTGCATTGAAGTGCATAAATCCTACTCCAAATCAAAGGCCAACCATGACCCAAGTTGCTGTTATGATAAATGCAATAAAGGATGAAGAAGACAGGTCTATAATTTCAGAGCCGTGATTGAACATATTACATATGCTTTTCTTTTCCTTCTCACAAGTTACATATTTTTTTCTCAAAACTCCCAAGAAAATTAGGTTTGAGGTTCCATTTGTTCATTGAACTCAATTTCAAAATTAAAAATGCTCCAAGATGACATCTTTTAAAAAAAAATTAGAACTTAACAAATTGAATCAACTTAGCCCTTTTTTCTACTAATTGTGCCATATTTCAATCTGGAAAATAAATAGAAAAAGAAAATAGTGGAAGGGTCCAAATTGAGCAATTTGTCAAGTTTAAGATTATTTTGGGGGAAAAAAAATGTCATTTTGGGTTATTTCAAATATTATAGTGGTAGTAGTTAAATTGGACCTTAATCTGAAAGTTTACACTTTCACAATCTTGACAGACCAAATAATGCTATATGTTTCATTTTTTTTCCCTTTAAAGATAGTAAAATATTTCATATGTTATGCTATGTATAACCGGAATTCTTTGGTTGGACATGACTGAATTAAAAAAAAAAATCCTAAAAACTTTAAATTTCAGAAAAACAACTATAAACGGTAAAACATTTGAAAAAAGAGTATCATTATTGCCTGAAACTATACAGTAAAGAGCAGCAAAATGCAAAAGGAGACAAAATATTTTGCATCATGTAACGTAAGAAAGAGCTAAGGTACTAAAATGTATTGAGCCGTTCTGAAATGGGGTCTGCCCATATGCTCGTGAATGACCAGCAAAAAAGAAATAAGCCTAAAGACAAAAATTAAAAAACTCCATCCAATATGGCAATCCGCAGAACAGTTATATAGAAACCAATATTGGATATATGTATATAAATTTAGAGTGTCAGAAAATGAAAAGAAGCTTAAAAATTTTGTATAATGAAAACAAAAAGGTTTGTGGGTCGGAACATAAAATTGTCAAAGGATATGGTTGGTCATTATCACCTGCTTGAGTGGCCACAATCGATACCCCTATTACTGCCATGCGCTCGAGCGAAAAGTGCATGTGACCTACCATTTCTTTCTCTCCACTTTTTTTAATTTAATTTAATTTCCCAACTTGGAAAAATTTAGTGGAATTAACCATGATTATGTGAATTGATTCTTTCAAGATATTAAAAAAAAAATACCAACTACTAACAATCAGTTGATTTACCGAAATCGATGAGACACTAGAACCCTTGATCAAGGTCTAAGTTCGAATTCTTACATTGTGAATGGAGAGAGAGAGTCGTATTAATAAATAAGGATAATGCTAATCAAATAATAGAGTGACAATGATGTCTTTTAAATATTCAACAAATAAAATACAAGATGATATGTGATTAGCATCAAGAGACTCAAATGTGAAAGTTTACTACTTGTGATAATATTATTTCCAAATAAATTGTGTTTAGTGTTAGGTCTTAGTTTTCTATAAATTGAGTAGTTTTTAAGTTTTGTATGGTACCAAAAACAACAAAATATTTTGCTATTCATTAAAATTTTGAATTCTTTCTCTTCTTTTTTTTTTTTCTTCATTTTATGTTTTTCTATTCGGTATAGTTTACTGTCGAAGACCAGGTGGATTAAAATAAAAAAAGAAATCCATAACATTCTTTTTTATGCTTGCCCTTCAAGATTTTTTAGTTTTAACCATAAGTAATCTTACTTTTAAACCCAGAACCAATTTTGTTTGTAATATTTTATCCTTTCCATTCAAGGTGGATTCAACTGTTTATTTTAAAAAATAAGCGTATTCAATCACACCTAACCAATAGGTGATAATTTCTTAAAATCTCAAGTTATAAAAAGTAGTCAATGTTAGCAAGATTGATGGAAAATTCTGGGGTGATAGCGGGCAATGATTAACCTCAAGACCATCATTAGAGGGTAATTATATTGGGTAATCTTGATGAGAAAAGAAGCCACAAAGGTTACTGTGGATAATCAAATAATGAAAGTGGTGGACCTTTTTAATCATTTCACATTTACTACTCGTGGCATTCCCTTCTTTGTTTAGCTCTTTAATTATGTCATGTGCACTTGAACCACAATTGAGGGGCCAAGAGACACACTACTTCTAAACAAGACTCTGCCATCTCCTTTTAAATCCTTCCAACACTTAATTTAATGTTTTAGCATTAATTTAGAAATTATTTGATAAGCCTTAATACTAAATATTACAAATTATAGCAATAAAAAATTCTTATTTTACAACTTGTATAGTAATGAGACACATTGTACTCTGAGGTGAGGACTATTATTCGAATCTTAGATACAACATTGTCGGGAGATGATTAGTTACGTTAAAGACACGGAGGACACACGATTATTCAAAAAAGAATCTTATTCTAATCTCTGAAAAAAGAAAACACAAACAGCCCCTCTGCTACAAACAAATTTCAACCTTAAGCTGCATTAAAAGGGGAAGTGAAAATATGGGCTGAAATCCGTTCAAAGTGAAGTAAATTTATAAGGAGTTTGATTCTGTTTTGGGAAAATTAATTTATTTTACAATAACTGAAGTAATAATATAAATATCACAAACTGAAAAAGAACTATTTGAGCCAAAAACTGAATAAAAAAAAATAAATTAAATTGAGTCAACCTTCTCCCTTCTAAGTGTAAAAAAAACAAAAAAATGTCCATCAAGTAAAAGTAGAATATGTTTACTTAATTTAAAAGAAAAGCACAATCTAAAAAAAAGGTCAAGCAAAGAAAATTGCGTAAATTGCAAATTATATATTGTGTTTATATCCTTAAAGATAAAGTACAGCGTCGAACCACGTTGCATGACTCCCTGAGGCAGAGGGAAGTTGAAAAACAAGGACTCATCATCACCAAATCACCATCCAAATTACATTTTTTTTTTTCCTTTTGTTGGATTCTGTTGTGGTGTCAAATGTCAATATGTAGAAGACTCTTCTTCATGTATAAAGAAAAAAAGAAGCCGGTGCTCTAAGCTTAAAAGTTCTCCAGAAACCCTTCTTTTCTCCTCTTTAATCTCAAACAAAAATAAAAAGACATTTCAGCTTTTAAGTATTAAAAAACCAAACCACATTTAAGAAAAAAAAGAGCTTTCTTTACCTTCTAACTCCCATTAGAACCAATTATTTTCTCATTGCACACTCAATTCTGTAGTGAGAATTTATTCTTAGCTTGCTTATAGTTATAGCCCTTTCTCTCTTCTATGTACCTCTATTCAAGCAAGAATGTCTTTTTGAGTGCAGCCACTTTTTGTTCATATAATTAAGTGTCTCAACTTTACAAATATATGTGAAAGATTTGATTTTTAACATTCCCATCTGGCATCTGCTTTAATGGGTAGAATTAGAAATCTATTCGATATCAAACAACAAGATGGGTTTTCTATGAACTCTCCTCCTCTGCCACCTCCTTCTTCCCTATCACCATCACCTGCTAACAAAATTAGCCCTGTAATTCTTTTAGTTATAATAGCTATTGCTGTTATTTTCTTTGTTTCTGGTATTCTCCATCTCCTTGTTAGATTTTTCATGAAAAGAACTCATTTTTCCCCAATTTATCATTCCAATAGATACCCAGAAACCTCAAGGTCTCATTCTCTGCAAAGACAGCTCCAACAGCTTTTTCGCCAGCATGATTTAGGTCTTGACCAAGCTTTTATTGATGCATTACCTGTATTTTACTACAAAGATATTACAGGTTCAAAGGAACCATTTGATTGTGCAGTTTGTTTATGTGAATTTTCAGACAGAGACAAGCTTAGGTTACTTCCTGTATGTAGTCATGCTTTTCACATTGACTGTATTGACACTTGGTTGCTTTCAAACTCTACTTGCCCTCTTTGTAGAGGTACCCTTTTGAGCTCTACCATTATTCCAATGGAAAATCCATTCAATTTTGAATCGTTAAGGGAATTGCAAAATGGGTTTTCTCTTGAAGGAGAAAATGTGTCTTCAAATTTTCCAAAACCAGGCAACTCATCACAAGAAATGAATAATATTATAAGTGAGAAAAGGGTATTTTCAGTCAAACTTGGAAAATTTAGAAGCTTTAATGAAGGAGAAAGTAGTGGAGGAGAGAAAGGGCAAGGAGGAGAGACTAGTAGATGCAATTTAGATGCTAGAAGATGTTACTCAATGGGTACAGTACAATATGTGGAGGGTGATTCAAATTTGCTAGTAGCTTTGGCCCATGATAGTATCATTAATGGCAGAGGAGAAGATGTGGTTGATGGAGAAATTGAAGGTAAGAAGCTAAGAGGCAGAACAGGAGGAGACAGTTTCTCTGTTTCAAAGATATGGCTTTGGTCTCAAAAGAACAGATTTCCTGCATCTTTGGATTTGTCTTCTCCTAATATAAGTTGATTTCTTTTGGTTACTGATAATTCACTCGGAGAGCTGCAAACACTGAGGTTGTGTTCATGATTTTACTGTTTGGGCCATTTTTTGATTGATTTATTGACCATTTTGCCTAGTAGAGAGACTCTGTATAATCCTTACTGTGTTATTTTATTTTTGGGTTTTTGACTTTCTGCTATATAATTTATAAAAATCCAAACTTGAATTCTAGAGAGGGAACTTTTGTTGCTTGCTACTTTGTAAATGTTGAATCTGCTAATGTGAACGTTGGTTTTACAATCTTGTAATTTATTAATATTAATGATTATTCACTTAATTATTAACAAATCTAATCTTATGGTTTAGGTGTCATTTGGTTCAATTTCTTGAATTAAAAAAAAAAAAATCATTTGATTCAATTTGCTCAACTTCAAAATTACTTTTTCAGAAATACATTTGCGAAAAACTTATTTTTCATAAAATATGATTTAAAATCATTTGGTATTAAAATCGATCCTAGAAACTAAATTTATTTTATATTTTAAAAGATAATAATATCAAAATAATTAAATTAATTATATTATGATAATGTATTAAAAATGTAGATTTGTGGCTCTTAACTCAATAAGTTGCACTTTGTCCCTTTCTGAGAAATAGAATGGTTACAACAAACCAAACTCCATTTTTTTATTTTCCGGATTGCACTTTTCAGGTCCACTTATCTCTAACCAAATAATTTGTTAAGTTGGTAGAAATAATTTTTTACTAAATTTTTAAAAATTCATCTTGATTTTTTTATGTATTTTTCATTATTATTGAGTAACAATGTAACATCATCAAATCAAATTCTATCATTTATGAAAAAGAAAAAAAAGAAAGGAGAAGTTGCTAATGTAAACAGGTCAAACCAAATATATCACCCTGAATTTTGAGTGATTTTTTAATAGCACCCCAAATAGACTTTTGCATATAACACTCTCAATTTAACAGATTTTAACCAATAGCACCCTCAATCATTAAAATTGAACTAAATTGAAATAACCTCTCAATTTGGCAGGTGATTCTATAATTTTTTAATTAATATTATATGGTATTATATTGCCAGGTCAGTAGAAAGAAGCCAATTAGGCAACCAACAATTGCCAACTAATTAAAAAGCCAAACAAAAAAAAAATTCACTCTTAATCTCCATCAAGAGGCTGAATCAACATTTCACTCCAAATTTTGAGAGAAGTTGTGTTTTCACTCCATTTTGAACTGTATTTAAAAATCACCCCAATCTTTGCGATGTAGTTCCGATTTCACCCCGAGCGACACATTTTCGTCCAAAATTGAAATAAATTCAAATGTTTAAGGACCAGAAGTGTAATTATATGTCAAGTCGCCAATTTTTTAAGTTAAAGGCACCACCTGGATGACACATTGGAGAGAGATGACAATTTGGAGAAAGAGTTGTTTCATTAGTTAAAGGTGCTACCTTCGCAATTTTTATTTCTAGAGAAATGAGTTTTTAGGTGATTTTCCGCCGATTCTCCCCCATATGACTCATTTAAATTGTGCCTTGTAGTCCTTTCTTTCCTTTTCCAGCTCCATCTCCATTAGAAATTCTGCCTGAAATTGTAGTTCACAAAAGTGCAAGAAACATAAACCCAAAACAAAAGTGATTGTAGCAGCTCTTTCTCCAACGTGTCATCTCTCTCTAATTTGTCATCCATATGGCATATTTAACTTAAAAAATTATTAATTTTGGACAAAATGTTTGGCTTGGAGTGAAATCACAACTACATTGCAAAGTTCAGGGTAATTTTTATACAAAGTTCAAAATGGAGTGAAAACACAACTTCTCTCAAA
>CATIWJ010122689.1:0-10377 GCA_949640765.1 Croton laevigatus | reverse complement strand
AACATATTGCGTGTATTCAACTATAGTTTTAGCAATATATTTCTTTGTGCTTTGATTAATTTGTACTTTTTGTGATTTTAGATTGTGGAATTGAGAGTAATAGTGACTAAATTCTTTCTAGAAAAAAGATAGTGTCTAAAGAGACAAATAGCTTATTTTAACAAGTATTTTTTACTAAATCAATATTTCATACATGATGAGTGAATTTATAATTATGTTAGAAAAATTATCTTTTTTTACTTTGTTAAAAAAATTATTTCCTTTTAATCATTTCAAGAAAAAAAATTGTTTTTATTAATTATTATTTTACGGATTAATAGTGTGTTTCTTTTTTTTTTTCAAAGAATTAATAGTGTTTAATAGAAAATTAAGAGAAAGACAAAAAAAGAATGAGCCTCTGTTAACCAAAAAAAAGGACAACAAAAGAATAACCAAATGTGTTGGCAAAAACTCTCAGTTGCTGATCACAACCTCCGCGTCTCTGCTACCGCTGCTGTTTTATTGTCGAAATTAGAGGTAAGTTTTGGTTAAATTTTTTGTTAAATGTAAATTCATAAAGATAGGTAATTTAATTTAAATTATTTTAAAATTTAGATTAGAAATTTATGTAGTTATTTCAAAGGTAAGTCTGGTTAAATCTATTTTATTTATTTTTATTTTTAATTAAATTACCCTACTAATAATTTTCTGGCTAAGACCACCCCCTTTTCCTTCTCCTCCAGCTGACCGAACCCTAGAACATATCCCAGCCAGCGAAGCCAAGTCCCTGACCTCTTTATTTCATATTCTTCTTTTGAAAATTACTCAGGCTTAACCCACACGCGCCGCTCTCCACTCCCTCTGCCGCCAATTACCGACCTTGCCCCTCTCCTCCTCCATCTCCTCCGCCGCTTTCATTTGCATCTCCGACTGACGGATAGCCGCTTAAACCAACAACGCTGCAGTCACTAGACTTCAACTTAGCAATCGTAAGCTTAACCAATTATTTCAGGGTTTAGATGCTATTGCTTGCACCAGAGACAGAGGGTTTATCGCAAATCTTTCTTCAACATTCTGTGGACTCTTATTTTCCTTTCAGTTACTTATATTTTTGCCACCAAAATGGGTCATACCAAACCCAAGCGATCCAAAACTTACAATTCCCAACGTGGCCAATCCAGCAGGACCAATGAACTCGATCGGTAATTCCATTTTTAAATATCGAGTCCGTTTAATTCTTGGTAATTCCTTGATTGATTTGTTTTATTAAATTTTGCAGGGAAGATGATTCTCTCCCGTCTGATTGTGGTTTTTTTTTTTTTTCACTCTTGCTTTATATAAGACTTTTCCTTTTCTTTTTTATTGCATGCCAGGTGTTCGATAAATGTTCATAATGGTGATGTGCACCTTCTCTGTTTTCTTATTTTCATTAGTTTCTTACTGTTTGCAGTTCCGGAAGAGGACACAAAGGTGCCAAGAATTCAGCTTGCAATGTGGGTATGCATCCCTACTCCCTCTCTCTTGTCATCCTTTTTTTTTTTTTTAACATACTCTTTTGTCATCCTTAATATCCCTTTATTATTGATATGTTTTTCTAACATATTGATTGCTATATATAATCACAAATAAGAATCTGGAAACTGTAACTTGAATTTCAGTTACCTATTTGTTGGGCGATTTTGCATGGATGTATTGTAATGTTTAATTGATAAACATATTTGGAAAGATTGTATTGCACATTTATATAGTATTTGGTGATTCCATTTCATGGTGCTTTAACCATGAAAACCATCAAATTTTATAACAACCAAATTGTTGGTTTTTCTTTTCATTGTAGAACTAAACCATACAAGTTATAAGCTTATATAATCATAACAAACAATGCAATCTGTTTTTATGCAATCACAGTCACAATGGACTATGTAACCATGAAAAACCATACATTTTGAAATCATAGAGAATCATCATTCAAACTTGAGCAGTGATGATGTTAAGTTCCTTCAATTGTTTTTAATTGGTAACATTCAGTATATTGTTATGACTCACTTTACGGCATACTTTGTTGTTCAGGACTTTGGACAATGTGATGCAAAAAGGTGTACAGGGCGCAAGCTTGCAAGATTTAGTTTACTTAAAGCAAGTATCCGCACCACCTTCTCCTATTTTCATGTTGTAACCAATTGATTTTACTTATTATATGTGACGAAATTTTGTCTTATGCTGACCATATTAGAATAAACCAAGTATGGAATCTGGGTATTGTCTATTCTTCTTAGATCCCTATGATATTGCGTTAACTTATGCATTAGTTAATATAAGTAATACCATTTACTAGCCCAAGGCTTGTCGTGAAAAACTATATTAAATTTTATTTATTTATTTATTTATTGAGCTTTTTTATGCATGCATTGAATGCTTTCAATATTATGAAGTAAACTACTATTCATGCCACTAAGACTTAGTTGGATTATTGAACGATATCTGCAGGAGTTACGTGTCAGTAATGGTTTTGGGGGCATAGTTCTAAGGTAAGAAGAGTTGCTCGCCTTACAAGTTTGTGATACTGTTCATGTCCCTTGAATATCTACCCTTCTAATCCACCAATCTGTACTTTTTCATCCATTTGTTCATTCTCAATTTGAAAATAACTTGTCCGGTTTTTTATTCATCTGATTGTGTGTTGCATCTCTCGATTGGCAGTCCTGTTGGGAATCAATGTGTCTCTAAAGAAGATCATAGCCTGATAAAGAGGAAAGGATTAGCTGTCGTGGATTGTTCATGGGCACGCTTGAATGATGTACCATTTGTGAAATTGCGTTGTACTGCCCCTCGGTTATGTATGAACATCCTTTAAATTATAACTTTTGAAATTGTATTAGTTTGTACGTGTTCAGGTCCCTATAAATATTATTCGGTTCCGTAACATACATAATCGTATGCACTTGAGTTTTCCTGATGTCTTGTCACAAAGTCATATACATGTTATAGTGGATTTGCTTTAGGGCACATAATTGATTAAGTTCACCCAGAGTCATGGAATGTGTTTTAAGTAATTTCATTGCATAGACGTGGGAAAATCTTATTATACTTCAATTTGAGAATTTGTTATCAGTTTTGTCATATCATTTTCTATGACCCAATCTTTCAAGCATTCAAATTGGATTTGACCTCATTTGAAGAAATGTATGTTCTGGTTTTTATAGACTTTGATGAGAGAAAAAAAAGTTTAGTAATGATGATGTGCTTTATTTCCTGACATTTTCTTGAACAAAATGAAGTTGTTTTGTACCTTGGAATAGCTGTTTAATATGTGTTTGCGTAGTTCCCAAAATTACTCAAAATGTGTGGTACTTTGGTGTTTTGGATCATTGTGAGCTTGTTTGTATTTGAAGAAACAAGATTATTAAGTTTCCTTTATATGGAAAACATGAACAGAGCAGGCTAGCAGTAAATAAATAAAAGAGGATTGAGAGTGAGTTGCAATGTGTGTTGTATAATAAATAATTATACATTTAAATACTAGTATAGAGAAATGGGTGTAATATATAAGCAATAGGATAATTGATCAACAATATAACAACCAGACCTTAATCCCTCACTGGTTGGTCTAGGTCAGTAAAATGCTTACTGACCCCCAAATATGTATTCACCTATTGCACGCCAAACTCCCAGGAAAAAAAAAAGAAAAAAAAATGAAAATCTAGTAGTACATTCCATCCTCATGCTGTTGCAACAACCAAAGCATACCAAAATCCAGGTAATTGTGTGCCTACGATACATATTCATTAATCTGCAAATTTATAACTAATTAAGCAGCTTTGGAAGATGACAAATGAGTCATTTGTCTCATGTTTGTGTGGGGTTCAGTATTTTAGGACAAGGAGTAGAATTATAATGCATCTCAGACCTTACATTTGTGATAGTCAACTTCTCTTTCAAATAACCAGGAAGTTATTCTGCAACAACACCAAGGATTAGTAGTTTTTTCTTTTCTACACTTCAAATTCAATTATTTTTATCTTGCAGAGTACTTAGCTGCTGCAAATTTCTTAATTTTCTGGAGTTGAGTGTTTTTTCCATGCCTAGTTGCTTTCTAATAAATTTGCATTTTCTTGTGAATTGCAGTACCATGGCTTGTAGCAGCAAATCCAGTAAATTATGGTCGACCTTGTGAACTGTCTTGTGTGGAAGCATTATCTGCAGCTTTAATAATATGGTACCAAACCTTCCAAACTAATTCCATATGAAATGTCCATTATGCACCATGTTACATTTTTCTTATTACCTCTATAAATATCGTGCGTATATGGAATAATTGTCACTAACCAAGGTTTAATTGTAGAATAGTGATTGTGTTGATCAACATTTGTCATTTATAGATCAATTTCTTTGTCTAGAGCTCGGTCACAATGTTCTTATCTTGCATCTTTTTTTATTTACGATTTTAATGAAGAATCCTGTTGTTGCTATCTGACTGAAAATCTGTTGTGCATTTGTTTAAAGATGAGGAATAAAATTTAGGTGAGAGAAATTTGCAAACAACTCTAGATACCCATCTATAACCATTGCTGTTGCTACCCAAAATTCAAATGCTAAATTTTGCTTTCTGTTACATCTCAGTAAAGGAGATCTTTTTTGCTTGACTCTATCTAAAGACCTCCCAGATTCATTCTGTTATTGTTTCAATGGCTATAACCATTAAAACCAGGCATGTCAGAAGCTTCACAAAGCTCTTTTCAATGTAAAAGAAATTTCATTGCACTTTCGTATTTTGATGATATCAGATATAATGATTGGTCAAATTTCCATACTACTGAATCAATAGTTCCAAATTAATAATAAGATATTGAGCGAAGGTTAAGGTGGTTTAGCCATGCATATTTAGCCCCCATAAGGAAAATGGAGCATGTTAGACTAGATGAGACTGGGAGATGGAGAGGAATCCCAAGATGGTGTGGAAGAATTTATTAAGAAAAGTCCAGATAGGCTTAGGGCTTTCTGAAGCATTAAGCAAAACCAAGGGAAAGGGATGAGATGATTAGCTCTTCCCAAACTAGCTTTAGGATTAAGGCGTAGTTGTTCTATATTGGTAAAATCATTACGGAGTGAAACTAATTCTCTGATTTAAATCTAATGCCTTTTGACGCTATTTGACATTAAATATTGATATTCACTTCATTACTTGTTATGCAATGACTTGCTATTTATACTTATACCTGGTTATGGCACCTAGACGCTTCAAATAAAAGTCTCCGATATTGATAGTTTCATATTCATGTTGAAAACAAAATTGTAAACGTTTCTCACTACTTTTCACTTTTTTTATTTTTTTAACAGCGGGGAAGAGGACACTGCAGAATTGTTGCTTGGCAAATTCAAATGGGGTCATGCTTTCCTTAGCCTCAACAGGTGCCTTGTTTTATTTCTTCTATTAGAAGAAGGTTTACGCAAATATTTTGTGAAGCATTGTTGAAACCTAAATCAGCCTTATGACTCTTGAGCA
Source organism: Croton laevigatus (assembly GCA_949640765.1). Taxonomy (NCBI): domain Eukaryota; kingdom Viridiplantae; phylum Streptophyta; class Magnoliopsida; order Malpighiales; family Euphorbiaceae; genus Croton; species Croton laevigatus. Next base: position 4,895 of record CATIWJ010122689.1, on the reverse strand, counting down.
TACAATAAGAACTTGCAGTGGCTATAGCTATGGGTGAGCATTTTCGGTTTGCTTAATTGGAACCGAAAACCGAACCGCAAAGAGAAAAACCGAATAGCAACCGAACCAATTTTTTTTGGTTTGGTTTAGGTTCGGTTCGATTCGATAAACCGATAAACTACACACTACACAATAATTGCCATTAACAAGAACATTCAAGTAGTAGGAACTGGATGATTGGCAAACAAAAACAATATTTAAAGCTGTAATTAATTACAAAGCATAAAGAAATAATTCACTCGACAACAAGAAAAGGCAACTAAGTACCGTCATTACAGCTAGAAACCACAAAGGAAAATTAACAACTGCACGGGTAGATACCACAATAGAAAATTAACAACTACACGGGTAGAAACCACAATAGAAAATTAACAATTGGATGGCATCTTCATGCAACCACCGTTGACTGGAAACCCTAGCTCCAGACTAGATACCGAAATTGAATGAAGACATCGAGGCCATGACTGGACAAGCCACGGTGGCAGTGGAGAAGCATTGATTGGGAGTTTCTGATCGAAAACTGTTCATCTTCTTCTCCTCTGATTGAAAATACAAATGTCAACGCAAAACGATAACCAGAAAATCTCCAGTCCGATGGAGGAGAGAAGAAATGAGTTTCTAACGAACCAGTGCTGGTTAGGGACAGGGAAGGAACGGTGAGTAAGGGTGGAAAGAGGGAAGCTATAGAGATAGTGAAGGGGCAGTAGGGTTTGAATGAATGGTGGAGGTTGAAGGACAAAAGAAGAGAAGAGAGGCGGCAGAGAGAAGAAGAGAAGAGGATTTAGGGTTTTCTTTTGAAAACAATATATATCTATACGCTAGTTCGGTTCGGTTCTCAGACACCAAGAACCGAATACCGAACTGAATCAATTGGTTTTTACACTTCCAGAACCGCTGACCGAACCGAACCAGTTGGTTAACTGATTTTCTGTTCTCTGTTTTTCGTGCTCATCCCCAGCTATAGCTTCTGCCCTAAATACTGTTTTTATTTTCCCTTCTTTTCTTATGTTGATCTTGCATAAGTATGTCATTCTTGGAAAGATTCTCTAATATCTGGTTCTCTCGATGTGTCCATTTTCACTGTGAACTTTTTGTTGTCTCCCATTGTTGTAAAGCCCCCTTTTACTGTGAATTTAATTAGTAATAAGGTGGCTGTGAGGGGAAGCCCAGGAGCTGTTTTATGTTTGGCTGAATGATACAATTGGCTAGACATCATTGTTGAGGCCAAATTTCAGCATTTACAAGACATAAATGAACTTGCAGGGGAAAAAAATTTTGCACGTAATTTTCTTATTTCATTTTTTATGGTGTCTTTTGGGCTATGGCCGTGTTGGGTGAGTTTGATTGGGTATGGGTTCTCTAGTTACTTTTCTTGATAGGAATGATACATTTAACTGTCGAGTTTTGTGATGTTATATGTTTGTTGGAATACTCATATCAAAAGTTTGACATTTCTTCCGGCCTGCAATTGATGCAGAGAACTTCTCAAGGCTTATTCTGAATGTGAAAATAGTGCTGCCATTATTTCTGTCCAAAATGACTGGCTTTCTGCGCAAAGGCAGGTCCCAAAAGCTGTCCCAGAAGCTGAAGGTATGTATTTCTCTTTGACCATTGATCAGGCATCTGTCTTATTTTTTTAGGCTACATAAAAATTGAAAAATCTTAATTTTGAATATAAAGGTAACAAAATTGTACTGTTATCAGTATCCGCATTATTTGCTTCTTGAACTTTTAATCTTTCATAAAGGCACTGGATTCGCTGTTCTTGAATTGTCGAGACAATCAGCTGTCTTAATTGTAATTTTCACATAGAAGATATATTTTCTTTAATACTTGTTTTCTGCTGTCATCCCCTATATTGTCCATGCCTATAAAGATTGCGTGGAGGATAATATTTATAGTTTTGGAGATTTAATAAAGAATAAAGAACACTACCTATAATTTCATTTACTTTACTGCATTCATGAAGATGTCAAGTGTAATGAATAAATCTTGCAAGTAGATCGTATCTTTTTACGTCTGATTAGCTTTATCTGGTGGTTCTCTTATTAGAATTTCATTCCACATATGCCTTGCTACTCCATATGTACTTGGGGCCTATTATAAGTGTGCTACTGAATCTAAATTGAACAAAAAATCCATTGGGTGCTAGATCACAAAATAAAAATCTCAAGTTGACCAGAAAATGTGTGGTTTGTCTTATGCAGGAGATGAAGTAAGCAAAGATGAGGGATGTTCTAGTGATTCAGATGATGGGCTTCCGCCACTTGAAAGGAATATGAATCACTTGAGCTTTCAAGAAAGTGATGATGAAATTGAGTAGATAGAATCCTATTACTCCCTCCATTCCTGCTTTTAACACCTGGAACCGATGCTCCTCCAGAGAAACAGGCTATCCAGGTAATTTATTTTCTAAGAAAGCTTGGATCTACAATCTATAATTATTAGGAGCATCAAGTTGCAGCAGAACTAAACTAAATTTATTGATCAAGCTGCTCTTTAGCTTGTCTGAACACAAGTGGTTGTTCACTAGTATCAGATAGCTTCTACGCAGACATACTGCATAGGAAGAGCTGTTCCTAGTTCCTACCATGTAGTTTTGGTATTGTAAACATGCTTTTTCATAACGTTTACAGTAGCAATTAACATGTTCTTGTGCCTGCTTACATGCACTGACACTTCCAAGTCTCGTTTTAGTAATATTATTTTTACCATGTTACTTTTTTTAAATCTTTTTATATGTTTAAAATGGTCTCTTGTCAATAGCAAAGTAAAATGTGAAATGACATTGCTGAAGAGATTGCATTGCTGTTTGTTACCCTTTTCCTCTGATGTTGTATCTATGATTGAATTGAATTATGAGGAAACTTCCAATGCAAATATACAAGAGAATATCAAGTTTTTCAATATTTCCGAATTTCACGAATTCGATAATCTCTCAAAAAAATAATAATTTGATCATTATGGTATGGTATGTAATGGGTAGAATGATTTTCATTTTCATGAGGCTTGACTTAATTCATTGTTAGGTTTTTCGACAAAGTGTTTGTAAAAAATTAGAACTTGGGGTCCTTCCATCCAAATTTGGTATTAATTTTAAGAGAAAATATTTGACCTAACTTTTTTTTTTTTTGACCTAACTTACTTACCGATAGTTTCTTGTATCTTGTCTAATACACCTTTACATAAATTGAATAAAATAAGGATAAAAACGCAATTATGCTTGATAATCTATTAACCCAAAAATAGGGATATGAGTAGTAAGTTAGATCAAATTTTAGGGACATGAAAGTAATTATGTCTTAAGATTAATTAAATATAACTCAAATAATAAGGGTATTATTGTCCTTTTTATAATTGCCTAATGACGTAAATTGAAAATTTTGGATGGAAGGACCTCAAAGTCTAATTTTACAAATTGCATTAATTAAAATAAAGTGACCTAATTGTAAATTATGTCAAACTTCAGAGATTTAAAAGTAATTTTCTCATTTAAGTGTCATAGTATTTACTTTATGATGATGTCTTTCTTCTAAATATAAATAAATAAATATATTATATTTTAGTTTCATAAATAAATGAATATTTATTAGAGTTTTTTTCAAATAATTGGAGGCCCTGTGCAGTGGGCTGACTGGCACAGGGCCTTAGCCGGGCTTGGTAAGAACGTTCTTATATAAGAAGATTGTTATACTAGCTCATCCCAAAACAAAAAGAGAACAATAATGCAAACAATACATTTATTCAAGAACACACATTTTACAACAATGATTGGATCCCCAGTTCTTCCATGCTTGGAAGCAAATCATCAAAAGTTCCTAATCTAAAGAAGTTTGCATCATTAACAGATATAGCTCTTGTTTTGTTGTTTCTCTTCCTTGGAAAGCAAAAGCACAGCAGATCATTCTGTTCTTTTTTATTGTGTCTTGTTCTATCATTCCAATCTTCTATATTTAATTCATTTGAGCATAAAATAATATGTGCATTAATCTCAGAATCTAATTTAAGCTATAAAGTAATCAAACTTGTCGAACACAAATAAACGGATTTGAATACAAAAGTGTCCACAAGATAAAAGCACACAGACAGCCAATGGAGAAATTACCCAACTGCAGGATTGAATTTAAACTCCACAAATCACTTTAACTGAACCATGAATTTCAATCCCAAAAACAAATAAACGGATAGAGAAAAGAAATTAGGTGAGGAACTCACCTTCTCAGCCTTTTCTTTTAGGGAAATCGGCGGTTCTGTGCTTAATCAACCAGTGCGATTGTTGACTTGTATTTGTCAAGAACGTTTAAGTCGGCGGCGGGTGAAATTCGTGGGGCGGAAGTAAAGATGCCTAATTTCAGTTTACACACGTCAGAAATCGGCAAATAAATATTTTGGGCATGGCTACACTTCTCGATCGAGAAGTTCGAGAATGAGCTGCTTTTTTTTTATATATAAATATACAGGATTGATTGTTTATACTGAATGTCAGACATTAATTTTAAGGGTTGTGAATAGAACATAAAGATTATGTCCGTTTCATTCACCCCACGTAAAGTATTATAGCCAGGGAAATATTTCAACCAATTTGCTTTTTTAAATTCAAACAAAAAGTATAATAAAAGTAACAATTCGCGGCAATTTTCACCTTGTTTAACTACATGGGCAACCAAGAACCATAGGATTAAAAAGAAAATACTAATAGAAGTTGAGCTGCACAAGCACACCAGAAAATGAAGAATTTTCTAGTCAGAAACTACTGTGCGGAGGGGAAGAGAGCTTTCAACTTCTTTAGCATCAGAACTCCTCTCTGCAACAATCTTTGACATTCCAAACATCTGAAATTCAACAAATGATTTCAA